>SJYC01065183.1:0-20134 GCA_006408675.1 Madoqua kirkii
CTTCTGTAGTCGTGGCAAGCTGGAGCTACTCTCTAGCTGCAGTGCGCAGGCTTCTCGTTCGGTGGCTTCTCTCGTGACAGAGCACGGGCTTGAGGGACGCAGGCTTTAGTAGTTGCGGCACAGGGGCTTAGTTACTCTGTGGCATGTGGGATCTTCCACGTGTCTCCTGCATTGCAGGGTAAACTTCTAAGTGATATTTTTGGAAATGAACCAGAGAAACTAGAAATCTCAAGTTTTCAAGACCCTGCAAAAAATCTATTCAAAAAGACCAATCTAGAGTTTAAAGTGAAAAAAGAAGATCTAGAAGAATGTTCTTTCCTTATGCCTTATTTCCCACTACCAAGAAAGAAGAGAGACAAGAGGTGATAAGTGACAAAAAAGAAAAACCATAGTACATGGGGGTAGGGGGTGGGACTGGAGCCTATGATATGAAGAAACAGCCCAAGATAACTAGAATACTACACCGCATCACAATTCCCTTTAAAACTGGATCAATCCAGATCCTTCCTCTCTCCTTTGAGAAAGTCTTACGCTACAACCAAAGGGAGAAAAAAGATTGTTTGGCAGTTAAAGATGGTGTACTACCAAGCCTCAGCCACTAAAGCATGCACCAACATTTGACCATTTTTGATCTATTAATTTTGTAAATTTGTAATTTTGTTAATTACATAGAAGTCAATCTAAATATAAAAGAAGTACAGAAATGCTCTAATCCATGTTGTCCTACCTAAAATCTCTTGTGAACATTTGGGATTTGAGGGCTTTCTGGCATACTTGGCACTTCATTAGCTTATGGATCTAAGAAAGTGTAGGGAATTCTTCAAACATGCCATCAGATTACATAAAGTGTTATATAAGGAAATTATTTCTGGAAAAAAAATGCAGTTTTCATTCAGCTAAACACTTGGTGTCTATAAATGGATTCTGACAGCAGAGGTGGACTGAGCTGTTAAATTCTTATTGAATCTATTGTTTGAGATTGTTTGATGTTCAAGTTATGCCCAATTTGGTCAGTTTGCAAATATAGCCTCTTCCACCTTGCTGTTTGTATCCTTTCGACAAAACCCCATTAGTCTTTGAGGACTTCCTTGTTTCTAGGCTGAATTTATTCTTTACCTGTCACAGATCAGAACCAGTAATTCTCCTAAGCTCCTTTTGGGAAGGACTGTATTTAAATCAGGATTTGGCTTTAACCAAATGAAAAAGGAAAAATAAAAGAAGCTAAAGGCAAAGGAGAAAAGGAAAGATACACCCATCTGAATGCAGAGTTCCAAAGAATACCAAGGAGAGATAAGAAAGCCTTCCTCAGTGAACAATGTGAAGAAATAGAGGAAAACAATTGAATGGGAAAGACTAGAGATCTCTTCAAGAAAATCAGAGATACCAAGGGAACATTCTATGCAAGTTCAGTTCAGTTCAGCTGCTCAGTCGTTTCCGACTCTTTGCTTCCCTGTCCACCACCAACTACTGGAGCTTCCTCAAACTCACGTCCATCGAGTCAGTGATGCCATCCAACCATCTTATCCTCTGCCATCCCGTTCTCCTGCTTCAATCTTTCCCAGCATCTTTCCCAATAAAGGACAGAAACGGTATGGACCTAACAGAAACAGAAGATATTAAGAACAGGTGGCAAGAATACACAGAAGAACTGTACAAAAAGACTTTCATGACCCAGATAATCATCTGGGTGTGATCATCTGCCTAGAGCCATATATCCTGGAATGTGAAGTCAAGTGGGCCTTAGAAAGCATCACTACAAACAAAGCTAGTGGAGGTGATGGAATTCCAGTTGAGCTATTTCAAATCCTGAAAGATAATGCTGTGAAAGTGCTGCACTCAATATGCCAGCAAATTTGGAAAAACTCAGCAGTGGCCACAGGACTGGAAACAGTCTGTTTTCATTTCAATCCCAAAGAAAGGCAACGCCAAAGAATGCTCAAACTACTGCACAATTGCACTCATCTCACAGGATATCAAAGTAATGCTTAAAATTCTCCAAGGCAGGCTTCAACAGTACATGAACTGAGAACTTCCAGATGTTCAAGCTAGATTTAGTAAAGGCAGAGGAATGAGAGATCAAATTGCCAACATCTGTTGTATCATCAAAAAAGCAAAAGAGTTCCAAAAAAACATCTACTTCTGCTTTACTGACTACATCAAAGCCTATGACTGTGTGGATCACAACAAACTGTGGAAAATTCTTAAAGAGATGTGAATGCCAGACGCCTGACCTGCCTCCTGAGAAATCGGTATGAAGGTCAAGAAGCAACAGAACCAGACATGGAACAATGGACTGGTTCCAAATAAGGAAAGGAGTATGTCAAGGCTGTATACTGTCACCCTGCTTATCTAACTTATATGCAGAGTACATCATACGAAATGCCAGGCTGGATGAAGCACAAGCAGGAATCAAGATTGCAGGGAGAAACATCAATAACTTCAGATATGCAGATGACACCACCCTAATGGCAGAAAGCAAAGAGGAACTGAAGAGCCTCTTGATGAAAGTGAAAGAGGAGAGTGAAAAAGTTGGCTTAAAACTCAATACTCAAAAACTAAGATCATGGCATCCGGTCCCATCATTTCATGACAAATAGATGGGGAAACAATGGAAACCGTGACAAACGATTTTCTTGGGCTCCAAAATCACTGCAGATGGTGACTGCAGCAATAAAAAGATGCTTGCTTCTTGGAAGAAAAGTTATGACCAAACTAGACAGCTTATTAAAAAGCAGAGACATTACTTTGCCAACTAGTCAAAGCTATTATTTTTCTCAGTAGTCATGTATGGATGTGAGAGTTGGATCATAAAGAAAGGTGAGGGCTGAAGAATTGATGTTTTTGAACTGTGGTGTTGGAGAAGACTCTTGAGAGTCCCTTGGACTGCAAGGAAATCAGTCCTGAATATTCACTGGAAGGACTGATGCTGAAACTGAAACTCTGATACTGTGGCCACCTGAAGTGAAGAACTGACTCAACAGAAAAGACCCCGATGCTGGTAAAGACTGAAAGCAGAAGGGGATGACAGAGGATAAAATGGTTGGATGGCATCACCAACTCAATGGCCATGAGTCTGAGCAAGCTACAAGAGATGGTGATGGACAGGGAAGCCTGGCGTGCTGCAGTCCATGAGGTGGCAAAGAGCTGGACATGACTAAGGGAATGAACTGACTGACTTGGTTTTAACTGTGTCTGAGGCTGCTGAAGTGGTATAACCTTTACAACAGACAACTGTCAATATCAATTAAACTTTTTTTATTGGAGTATAGTTGCTTTACAATGTTGTTTAGTCTCTGCATTACAACAAAGTGAATCAGCTACATGTGCATATACATTCCCTCTCTCTTGAGCCTTCCTCCCACCCCTCAATCAAATGGTTTTAATATATATAATTCTCTGATTCATACCCTATAGTTGTATTATTCTACAATGCACAAGATTGTAGAAAGATAAATGTACAGGGATATTCACTGCAATATTATCTGTTATAGCAAAAACAAAAAAAAACAACATCTTCTACAGATAAGGATCCTTTACATTATGATATATATTGTACACAGCTTCAAAAAGAAAGAACTTGATCTACTTGTAGAAATACATATCCATAGTGAGAAAAGCAAATTCCAGGAAGATATTTACAATGTTTCCTATTTTCATAAAAATAAAGGTCCCTATATGTACCTGTACATTTATGTAAACTTAAAGAATGACAGAGAAACACACCAGCCTGTTTAAAAGACAAAAGAAGAGGAAAACAAAAGCAAAGATGAAGATGTAAAAAGACTAGAAAGAGAAAATTTAAAAAGGAAAACACAGTCAAAGAAAACAAAAAGGTATGAAATCCCGCTCTTGCCATCCTGCCCACAGTCACTCTCTAAGGGCTTTTATGTCTCCGATACTACCTATGAATCTTCAAGATAGATAGATAGACAGACAGATCTCAAATATATACACTGTTTGTTTTACACATATGGGATCATACTATATACACTACTGTGTAGCTTTTCTAAAATTTATTTTATTGAAGTATAATTGATTTACAACATTGAGTTAATTTCTACTGTGATTCAGTTCTACATATATACATTTTTTCAATTATGATTTATTAGAGGATATTGAATATAGTTCCCTGTGCTATACAAGAAGACTTTGTGGTCTATTCTATATATAGTAGTTTGCATCTGCTAATTACAGACTCCTCAACACCTCTTCTGCTAAGCAAATCTATTCTCTATGTCTATGACTCTGTTTCTGTGTCACAGATCAATTCATTTTTGTCATATTTTAGATTCCACATGTAAGTGATATCACATCGTATCTGTTTTTCCCTTTTTGACTTACTTAGTGTAATCTCTAGGTCCACCCATGTTGATACAAATGGCATTGTTTCACTCTATCATGGCTGAGTAGTATTCTGTTGTTTAAATGTACCACATCTTCTTTATCCATTCATCTGTGAACGAACATTTAGGCTGCTTCCATGTCTTGGCTACTGTAAATAGTGCTGCTATGAATACTGGGTTGCATGTATCTTTTTGAATCATAGTTTTCTCTGGATATATGCCCAGGAGTGGGACTGCAGTATCATATAGCAACTCTATTTTCACTTTTTCTGAGGAGCCTCCATGCTGTTTTCCATAGTGGTTGCACCAATTTACATTCCTAACAACAGCGTAGGAGGGTTCCCCTTTCTCCACACCCCCTCCAGTATTTGTTATTTGTAGACTTTTTAATGATGGTCATTCTGACTGGGATAAAGAGGTACCTCATTGTAGTTTTGATTGGCGGTTCTCTAATAATTAGCAGTTGAGCGTCTTTTCATGTGATTATATGTTAGCCCACATGTATTCTTTGGAGAAATGTTTATTTAGCTCTTCTGCCCATTTTTCAATTGGGTTGTTTGTTTTAATGTTTCTAGCTGCATGAGCTATTTGTATATTTTGAAAATTAAACCTCTGCAGATCACTTCAGTTACAAATACTTTTTCCCAGTCCATAGGTTCATTTTTTCATTTTGTTTATGGTTTCCTTTGCTGTAGAAAAGTTTGTAAGATCCCATTTGTCTATTTTTGCTTTTATTTCTATTGCCCTAGAAGACTGACCAAAGAAAACATTGGTATAGTTTATGTCAGAGAATGTTTTGTCTTATGTGCTCTTCATAAGAGTATTAAAGTGTCATGTCTTATATTTAAGTCTTTAAGCCATAAAATTTAAATTTTATATGTCAGAGTTTCCATTCAAATACACTATTTCCTTTTACAAAAAATATGGTATTGTATGTATATATGTAAAAATATTTATGATATTCAGCATTACTTTTATAATTACAAAAGCTAAGGGATTTTTTTAAAAAGCTTAAAAGTAAAATACAAAAATGTCCAACTATGAGTAACATTTATTGCTACAGAGGGACTACAGTCTTCCTATGATGGTAGAAAACTACTATTGACATAAGCAAACTCACTGATATGGGAATTACTAAGGCAAACACAAATTTTAGAGGAAGATTAGTATAAAAGAGGAAAGGATACCCACACGTAATTGTAGAATAGTTAGTACCGGTTATGGAACATGCAGTGAATTTCTTAAACAAGCTAATATACCCAAATAATTTAAGCATTTCCACTGTATTTTAATAGCTTAGTAAAATTTCTCATAGAGATTATACAGCTTTGAAAATTCAGTTTATCAACAGTAGACTCCATGTGTTTTTGGAAGTACAGGTCTGGGATAGAATGGCAGTTCACCATTTACTGGCTATGTTACAAGTCACTTAACCTGTTCTGGGTGGGGGTGGGGGGGCAGCAGGCAGCGGTGGCGGTGCATGGCTTGAGGGATCTTAGTTCCCCAATCAGGGACTGAACATGGGCCCTGGCAGTGAAAGCACCAAGTCCTGACCACTGGACGGCCAGGGAATTCCCTCTTCAGCTTTGATATGACAAAAATGTCCATACCTCACAGAGCTGTCACAATGATGTTAGATCGTGCAACTGTTAACACATATTAAGCTCATAATAAACGGTAACTGTTATTATTAATAACATATCTAGCACCTTGCCATGTACTTGTACCATGCAGGAGAAATAGAAGATGATTAGTGGTTACTTAGGGCTTGGTAGAAGGTGAGAATGGGATAGCTACAGAATATGAAGTTTCTTTCTTTTTTTAAAATGGACTTTATTTTTCAGATCACCTTTAGGGTCACAGCAAAACTGAGGAGGAAGTATGGTATTCCTATATCTTTCCTTAGCACACAAACTATAGCCTCCCTCCAACCTCTGTTATTAACATTTGTTACCATCTATGAATCTATACTGAAAATTTGTTACCACTCAAAGTCCAAGGTTTACATTTACACTCTTCCCTGGTGTTTTATGTTCTATTGGTTTTGATAAATATACAATGACATGTATCCAGCATTACAGTATCACATGGAAAAAGAAATAGTCTCACTGTCCTAAAAATGCTCTGTCCTCTACATTTTTGGTTTCTTTTTGAGGTGATGCCAATGTTTTAATATTGACTGTAGTAATGGTTTTTCATAGTAAAGCTATGGTTTTTCTAAGTAGTCATGTATGGATGTGAGAGTTGACCTGTAAAAAGCTTTGTGCTGAAGAATTAATGCTTTGAACAGTGGTGTTGGAGAAGACTCTTGAGAGCCCCTGCGACTGCAAAGAAATCCAACCAGTCCATCCTAAAGGAAATCAATCCTGAATATTCACTGGAAGGACCGATGCTGAAGCTGAAACTCTAATACTTTGGCCACCTGATGCGAAGAACTGACTCACTGGAAAAGACCCTGATGCTGGGAAAGACTGAAGGTGGGAGGAGAAGGAGATGACAGAGGATGAGACGGTTGGATGGCATCACCAACATGATGGACATGAGTTTGAGTAAGCTCCGGGAGTTGATGATGGACAAGGAAGCCTGGTGTGCTGCCATGGAGTCGCAGAGTAGGACACTACTGGGCAACTGAACTGAACTGAACTGGTGTTTTATATTCTATGAAGTAAAGTGAAGTGAAGTCAAGTCACTCAGTCGTGTCCGACTCTTTGTAAGGACCGATGCTGAAGCTGAAACTCTAATACTTTGGCCACCTGATGCGAAGAACTGACTCACTGGAAAAGACCCTGATGCTGGGAAAGACTGAAGGTGGGAGGAGAAGGAGATGACAGAGGATGAGACGGTTGGATGGCATCACCAACATGATGGACATGAGTTTGAGTAAGCTCCGGGAGTTGATGATGGACAAGGAAGCCTGGTGTGCTGCCATGGAGTCGCAGAGTAGGACACTACTGGGCAACTGAACTGAACTGAACTGGTGTTTTATATTCTATGAAGTAAAGTGAAGTGAAGTCAAGTCACTCAGTCGTGTCCGACTCTTTGGACCCCGTGGACTGCAGCCCACCAGGCTCCTCCATCCATGGGATTCTCCAGGCAAGAATACTGGAGTGGGTTGCCATTTCCTTCTCCGGGGGAATCGTCCCAACCCAGGAATTGAACCCAGGTCTCCCACATTGCAGGCAGATGCTTTAATCTCTGAGCCACCAGGGAAGCCCTTATATTCTATAAGTTTTGACAAATATATAATGACATGCATCCACCATTACAGTATCACAGGGGAAAAAAATAGTTTCACTATCTTAAAAATCTTCTGTGCTCTACCTTTTGAGGTGATGTCAATGCTTTAACATTGACTGTAGTAACAGTTGCACCTATCTGTAAATATATTAAAAGCCACTGAATTATTCACTTTAAGTGGGTGAATTTTATGGTATATAAATTATATCTCAATAAAGCTGACCCCTCCCCCAAAGAAACACTAAAAAGCAATTATAGTCTTGTTGGGAAGATTAAAAACAAACCTGAAACAGATAATCACAAACTGAATATGACTAAAGACCGAATCTGTAGTGAAAGCTTTACTAGTTCTTAGGCTGTTGGAGGGCTTCCCTGGTGGCTCAAATGGTAAAGAATCCACCTGTAATGCAGGAGACTTAGGTTCAGTTCCTGGGTTGGGAAGATCTCCTGGAGAAGGGAATGGTTACCCACTCCAGAATTCTTGCATGGAGAGTTTCCATGAGAGGAACCTGGTGGGCTGTAGCCCATGTTGTTGCAGAGGCGGACACAATGGAGCGACTAACACTTTCACTTTTCACTTCAGAGTGCTGGAAATGCAAATTCATGGACCCTATTCCAGATCTACTCAATCAGAAACACTGAGAAGTTTATTTTTAATAAGCCCTTATGGAAATGTTGACCTTGTTAAAGTTTGAGTACCACAGCTGTATGGAGAAGAAAATGGCAACCCACTCCACTATTCTTGCCTGGACAGAGGAGCCTGGTGGGTTACACAGTCCAAAGGGTTGCAAAAAGAGTCAAAGATATGACTTAGTGACTAAACAACAACAACAATCACAAAACCAAAGCTATGTGGATGGTGCTTCTCAAGATTTAATGTACAAATTATTTAATTATCATATTAAAATGCAGACTCTGATTCAGTGGGTCTGAGTGGAATCGAGATTTTGCATTTCTAACAAGCACCCAGTTAATCCTGCTGCTGATCTATGGACTCAACCTTGAGCAGCAAAAGCAATAAGGGAACAAGAGCACAGTCATCCCTCAGTAACTGAGGGAGAATGGTTCCAGGTCGGATAATGAAATCCAGGTATGTTCATATCCCACAGATTTGCTTCCACACAAATTCAGCCAACTGTAGATCACAAGTATAGTGTACATACTGAAAAAAATCCAAGTATAAGCAGACGCACACAGTTCAAAACCACCTAGTTCAAGGGCCAACTGGCAGAAACCACATCACTGTGGGCCAAATACGTTGGGAAGCATAGAGGCCTGAAACGCAGTGTCCCTTCAAACAATACAAATATCAAATCAGGCGAGATCTGTGGTCCACCCATGCTAGTACTAGGTCACCTGAGAAAGACCCTATGGTAGAAGGATACCTTCCTTTATATCTTGCCAGTTAGAGACATGCTTCAAAACACCTGAATTTTCCTTTGTAATCAACTGTGGGCTGGTCTTCTGTAACTTTATGCAACTCTTTAAAAAATGTTTATATTTTCAACCAGTAATGAAAATATACTCTTAGTAAAAAGTTTAGAGTCAAGAGCTTGAAGGGATTTAGGGTAACAAAATCTAGTCCCTTTATTTCATAGCTTAAACAGGTCCAAAATGATCAAAATCAAGTAGTCTTGGGGGCCAAATTAGAACAGAGCTCTCTAAAACCCAGACCAGCCATCTTTCAACTCTGCTGTCCTTCAAGTTCCTTTATGCAGCTAGATCCCCCTCCAGTATTAATACTGGCCACATATATCTCTGCATCAGCTGTTAACTCCCTTTCTGCCATGATACTGGGAATGGGTCTCCTACCACTACTCAAATTTCTCTAATACCCAATTAGCTCCTCCCACACCCTAAATATCCCAAACTCAAACATCTTTTCCTTGTTGCTGTTGTTCAGTCGCCCGGTCATGCATGACTCTTTGTGACCCCATGGACTGCAGTACGTCAGGTCTCCCTGCCCTTGCCATCTCCCAAAGCTTGCCCAAGTTTATGTCCACTGCATCAATAATACTATACAGCCATCTCATCCTCTGATGCCCTCTTCTCTTTCTGCCCTCAATCTTTCCCAGCATTCGAGTCTTTTCCAATGACTTAGTCTTCACATCAGGTAGCCAAAGTATTGAAGCTTCAGCTTCAGCATCAGTCCTTCCAATGACTATTCAGGGTTGATCCCTTAGGATTGACTGTTTTCATCTCCTTGCTGTCCAGGGAACTTTCAGGAGTCTTCTCCAGCATCATAGTTTCAAGGTATCAATTCTTTGGTGCTCTGCTTCTTTCTTTTTTTTTTTTTTTGGTGCTCTGCTTCTTTTACAGTCCAGCTCTCTGTACACTCTTCCAAGTAACGCCACTTCTAGGACTCTAGAGTTTCACGGAATTCCTTTCCCTATGACAAGTGCTCCCAACCCCAAACCTTCTGTCTTAATGACAGTTCCTACAACCTTTAGTAGCAGAGTCAAGTGTTCTTCATGGCCATTAAATCACCAATCTCACATCCATGTCTTTATATTACACATCTCGCTTGAGCTCATATGCAAGAGAAGCAAGTTTACTAGGCCACAGTATGAACCAGTAAAGCAGTACTTCCTGTTTTTCTGATTCAAATTTATCTCACATAAAACTTCATGGGATGTCTATTGTTCATCAGTTCAGTTCAGTTCATTCGTTCAGTTGTGTCCGACTCTTTGTGACTCCATGAATCGCAGCACGCCAGGCCTCCCTGTCCATCACCAACTCCCGGAGTTCACTCAGACTTGCATCCATCGAGTCAGTGATGCCATCCAGCCATCTTATCCTCTGTCGTCCCCTTCTCCTCCTGCCCCCAAACCCTCCCAGCATCAGAGTCTTTTCCAATGAGTCAACTCTGCATGAGGTGGCCAAAGAACTGGAGTTTCAGCTTTACCATCATTCCTTCCAAAGAATGAACATTGCCAAATTTACTTTATCCAGATCACTTGACTTCAATCACATTCTATATCACCTTCTTTTCAAAACAATGTTTAATTCTTTACTTTTAGTTGGTTGCACTGGGTCTTGGCTGCTGCTTGTGGGTTTTGTCTAGTGAGTGGGGGCTACTCTTCATTGCAGTGCTCGGGCTTCTCACTGCGGTGGCTTCACCTGTTGTGGAGCATAGGCTCTGGGGGCGTGGGCTCAGTAGTTATGGCTTGCAGGATTTACAGCACTGGCTCAGCAGTTGTGGTGCACAGGCTCAGCTGCTCCATGGCATGTGGAGTCTTTCTGGATCAGGGATCGAACCCATGTCTCCTGCACTGGCAGGTGGATTCTTAACCACTAGACCACCAGCGAAGACCAAGTCTACCTTACTGTTATAGTTGCCTATTTTGACCGTTTTTCTCCTAAATAACTTTTGGTATGTCAAGTGTCAAATGATTACTGAAAGTCTAAAAAAATAACCCAACTGTAATGGAGGACACTATACTCACATCTTGCAGGTACCCTATCTCCCCATTTTCCCAGACCAATTTAAACAAAAGGACATATAAAAAGAGCTGTACTTCATCTGTGATTTACACGGAGTTGGTCTTGCGCTGACCTTCATGTTCCTGTCTCTTGAAGCTACATCTATGCTTTATACTCCAATCTCTTGGTAGTCCCAAGCACAGGCATTTGTATTCCTGGCCTCTGTTCACAGGTCTCCTGATGCTGACTCACTAGCCCAATATTAATCTAGGAAACAGGCCCTTCTATTCCTGTCCAAGCCAACAGCACAGTTCAAGGATTCTTCTTTGATTACATTTCACAGATTTGGTTTGCCTTCTATCTTTCTCCTTCAAAAGGTATCTAGCAGCATTGGACCTACTTTCCAAATTTAAGTCTTTACACGTTCCTTTCAAAATAACAATTTCTAGCTAAAAATTTATCTAACATACACACCATCATGAATCCATGCCATTTTTCAGTTTGCCAATTGGTCCATTTTCACTTGATCAAGATCAAGCTCTGAAAAATACAGTGTTAACTTTTACTCTTGTATATATTTAATTCCCTTAAAAAGCCTATGAACAAAGCTAGTGGAGGCAATGGAATTCCAGCTGAGCTATTTCAAATCCTAAAAGATGATACTGTTAAAAGTGCTGCACTCAACAGGCCAGCAAATTTGGAAAACTCAGTGGTGACCACAGGACTGGAAAAGGTCAGTTTTCATTTCAATCCCAAAAAAGGGCAAGTCACAGAATATTCAAACTACTGCAAAAAGTGCACTCATTTCACATGCTAGCAAGGTAATGCTCAAAATCCTTCAAGCTAGGCTTCAACGCTAAATGAACTGAGAACTTCCAGATGTACAAGTTGGATTTAGAAAAGGCAGAGGAACCAGAGATCAACTTTCCAACATTCACTGGACCATAGAAAAAGCAAGAGAATTCCGGAAAAACAACTGCTTCAATGACTGTGATAAAGCCTTTGACTCTGGATCAGAAAAAACTGGAAAATCCTTCAAGAGATGGGAATACCAGACCACCTTATCTGCCTCCTGACAAAACCTGTATGCAGGTTGAGAAGCAACAGTTTAGGACCAGGTATGGAACAACAGACTGGTTCTAAATTGGGAAAGGAGTACGTCAAGGCTGTACTCCTTGTCTTCCCTGCTCCTAAGACCTGCTGGATCAGAATTTGATTTTAATAGAACATTAAATTCAGGAAGCACTGATCTATAATAAAGGATAAGAAATTGCTGCCCAGATTAGAGCATAATCTCTAGGCAAAAAGAATCATGACTGACTAATCTGTTTGTCATCCAGCTTATTTAACTTATATGTAAAATACATCATGTGAAATACCAGGCTGGATGAAGCACAAGTTGGAATCATTGCTGGGAGAAATATCATCAGATGGTGGCTCAGAGGTTAAAGCATCTGCCTCCAATGTGGGAGACCTGGGTTCGATTCCCGGGTTGGGAAGATCCCCTGGAAAAGGAAATGGCAACCCACTCCAGTATTCTTGCCTGGAGAATCCCATGGACGGAGGAGCCTGGTAGGCTATAGACCACAGGGTCGCAAAGAGTCGGACACGACTGAGCGACTTCACCACCACCATGCAGATGATACCACTCTAATGGCAGAAAGCAAAGAGGAACTAAAGAGCCTCTTGATGAGAGTTAAAGAGCAGAGTGAAAAAGCTGGCTTAAAACTCAACATTCAGAAATTGAAGATCACGGCATCCAGTCCCATCACTTCACAGCAAGTAGATGGGGGAAAAAGTGGAAACAGTGACAGCTTTTATTTTCTTGGGCTCCAAAATCAATGGGGATCAATGGGGACAGAGACTGCAGCCAAGAAATTAAAGACACTTGTTCTTTGGAAGAAAAGCTATGACAAACAAAGATAGCATATTAAAAAGCAAAGATGTCACTTTGCAAAGTTCCGTATAGTCAAAGCTGTGGTTTTTCCAGTAGTCATGTATGGATGTTGAGAGTTGGATCATAAGGAAAGCTAAGTGCTAAAGAACTGATGCTTCTGAACTGTGGTGCCAGAGAAGATTCTCGAGAGTCTCTTGGACAGTAAGGAGATCTAAACAGTCAATCCTAAAGGAAGTAAGCCCTGAATATTCATTGGAAGGACTGATGCTGAAGCTGAAACTCCAATACTTTGGCTACCTGATGCGAAGAGCAGACTCTTTAGCAAAGATCCTTTTGCTAGGAAAGATTAAAGGAAAGAGGAGAAGGGAACAACAAAGAACGAGATGGGTTGATGGCATCACTGACTCAGTAGACGTGAATTTGAGCATACTCTGGAAGATAATGAAGGACAGGGAAGCCTGGCATGCTGCAGTTCACGGGGTCACAAAGTGTCGGACATGATTCAGGGACTGAACAATAACAACAAAAGGCCTTAACAGATTAGTTAAGCATGATTCTTTTTGCCTAGAGATTATGCTGTAATCTGGGCAGCAATTTCTTACCCTTTATTACAGATCAGTGCTTCCTGAATTTAATGTTCTATTAAAATCAAATTCTGATCCAGCAGGTCTTAGGAGGTGGCCATGATTATGCATTTCTAACAAGCTTCCAAGTCATGCTCTGATGTTGTCTATAGAGTATGTGGTTACAGATCTCATCATGTACAGCAGTGAAACTCACCAGGTTTCCAGATGTTACTGAGGTCCTCCCAGGAATTTTCTTAAGAGGTCAAAGCCTCACTATAACTGCAGTACGCTGGTAGAGGCAATGCTCATGTTTTGGCCAGCAGTTCCACCACTGCATCCACAAGTTCACTCAAAAATCTTATGCATGTGTATCACTGGGTCCCAACCCCCCAACCCACCTCCACAGTCTGTCAATTAAACCTGTTTCACATTATTTGTATTGCTATCCATTAAACATACTTAATCCTCTGGTTTGAAAGAACAGTGTGTGAATGTGACTAACTCTCACATTAACTCCCCTTGCAACCTTTCTTCATAAAATCTACAAATTAAATTATTTCTCTAAATTTAGATACTGCATAGGAGCGCTGGAGGTTTGGAGCCACTTTTGCTAACAAACAGAATTTATTTAAAATGAGAACTAGCAATTAAAAAAAAACTTTATTTCTAAACCAAAAGATTAAAAGTTACAATGTAATCACTGAATGTTAAATGCTCAGGAGTAATAGTCATCCATACATTACCCTTATATCAGAGCAATGTAGAAGGTATCATTTTCTTTACAAACTTCTTTCTCTTTACACAGATTATGAGTTTCAGGTCAATAGCAATACAATAAGAGTTGAAATGACCTCTACAGGAAAGGCAGAATTGAGGTTATGTGTCTAAATGATAGATGTTCCAAAGTCAGATCTAAGTAATTTTCTAACTCATTATTATGCCTCTTTCCTCCCTAATAAATTCCATCATCAAGACAATCTTAGGTTCTTTCTACTACTTCCAGGATTCAAGGTTTATGGAAATGATACACTGAAACTGAGTAGACCAAGATCCTCAGAGATGACGTGAAATCTTATTACTTAATCAGCAGCTCAATGGACACCCAACAGAGATTTACAGAGAATCAGAAGAGTCTGTGTGCCACCCTGGGAAAGCAGATTCCCAGAATCATTCCTTAGACTTGGAAAATCTGGGGACATGTAACAGGCTAAGAGTACTAGGGGGCAGGGAAGTAACAAGGTAACCATTTCATTCATTCAATACTCTGCAGTCTATGAGGGAGGTGCTCTGGGAGACAGCAGAGGATCAGTCAGGTAAAATTTCTCCTTCATGGGGCTTATATCCTATTTGTTACCCAGATCCAGACTTCTCCTTGGTTTTCCTTAAGTGATTTTACTACTTAACTCTTATAGAATTTGTGATTTATACTAGAATTCATAAACTCAAATGCCTAAAAGGCCAGCCATAAATCAAATTGATTTAAGTCCACAGGACAAGTAATGTTTGGCAATTTCTGGCCTAAAGGTAATCACTTTTTTTTTTTTTTACTTAGTATTTTGGGTTAAGTGTCCATACCTGAAGGCTTTATGGTCTAGATTTCTATAAACAGATTCAACTGCAGGTAAATTTTTAATAAAATTTAAATGTAATCATAAAAAATGATTACACACATAATAAACATGACTCCTCCTATCTTTAGACCTTTTTTATGAAAATAAATTCACAAATTTATCCAATCAGTCCTGTGATCTACTTTTGATAAACAAACAAACAAAACAAAAAACAACTTAGTGGAAAAATATAAAAAGATGTCTAGAAAGCCCGGGTTCTAGTCCTCTTTTTGGTGACTTTCTATATGGTCCAGGACAAACTGTAATCTTCCAGAAACTCCTCTCAGGATTATTTTGAGATGCTAAGGAGATGTATATGTAGGTGCTATATTCTGGAAATGCAGGGACAGGGAGCTTCCTGGTGTCTTTTCTCATAAGGGCACCAACTCCATCACAAGAAACCCACTCTCTGACCGCATCTAAACCTAATTATCTCCCAAAGGCCCCATCTCCAAATACTATCAACACTGGGTGTTGGTGCTTCAAATGTGAATTTTGGGAGGACACAATTCAGTTCACTACAGCAGCTAAGCATGCCTCTGATAGGTTGGGTAGGAGAACATAACTACTTTCCTCAGGAAGTTGACAGAGAAGGGATTAAAGAAGATTCTTTGAGTTGGTACAGTATATCAAAGGAAGGAAGATTGCAGCAAGAGAGTTTTCCGCTGGAGATCCTGATGATCACTTCAGGAAGGAGGCAGATGGGCCCCGGCTGAATAGTTTCTTCCCTGTGGACAGAAACTCCATAAAATCATGATGACTGAGGAGGCTGGGACCTACCTAGATAAGAGTTAAAGATCCTATATTCCACTTTCTCAAAGTCAAGGAGACTTCTGTGACTACACATGTACAGAAAGGCTCTTTGGAGGTCAAAAAGGGAGGGGCCAGTACCCCATTTTAAATGATGTCAACTACTCATAGACCTCTTTGCTAGAATCCAGCTTGGCTAAGAGATGCACATGGATACACGGGAGGCCCCTGAGATATACCAGATACAGACTCAGAACCAGGAAAAGCAAGATAATTAGCCAAAGGAAACCCAGAAGAAATGCCCCATAAAAGTGTCTCAAACGTACCACGAGGGCATGACTCTCTGAGCCCACCCGTATGTCCACGTACTCTTTTCCTCCTAGTAAACACTTGTTTCGCCACTTTCCATTTCTATGTGGAAATTCATTTGTACACAGCTGACAGGACAGGGCCCTGCCACTGGCCACTGGCTCTGGTGGCCTAGTGGCAGGACTCTCTAGTGCTGGCCTACCAGCAGCACTCTCTGCTGCCCAACCTCCATCTCTGGCCAGGAATGGAGATCCTGCCTCAAGTCACTGCAGGCTGAGACCACCCAAGATCAACAGGACACTTCAAACTATTTGAAGTAATGAAACCATGAATAGGACTTTTATAAAATACTATGAGAAAGACTCAGGATTCTTCAGAGAACTTTGAAACAATTTTAGAAAACAGATCCAGGCTACATTTCACTCATTCTCTTTGAAACAGAACTTTGAACAGTCGGGGCTAGTGGTGGAAGCTGGACTGAGAAAGATAAATGAAATATGGAATTATGGCAAAGACAAGCAAGAAGCAACTACCTGCCAGGCACTCTTTTCATGTCTAGACTCAAATGTTTAAGGGGTTTAGAAGTCATTAAAACAGCCAGACTTGCTGTAGCTTGAGCAAGACACACAGTAAGGTCATTCAGATGTTAAAGGGCTTTTCCAATACTAAACCGTCTGCTTCTTCTACAAAGATATGACGTTTTCTGGAGATTAAGTGCTGCTTCTAGAAGAGGATGATGACCCTGTTCTAACATGA
This sequence comes from Madoqua kirkii, assembly GCA_006408675.1. Taxonomy (NCBI): domain Eukaryota; kingdom Metazoa; phylum Chordata; class Mammalia; order Artiodactyla; family Bovidae; genus Madoqua; species Madoqua kirkii. Next base: position 16,892 of record SJYC01065183.1, read on the forward strand.
CCAAGAGAAAAGAGGCCCCACTGGGCCAGCTTAAAAGCCCAGAAAGAAGCAATGAAATGATTAAGCAGGCATCATTCATTCAAATGAACTCAAGAAAGGCCACCAGAGCTGTAAAAGTAGGGAAGAGTAGTAAACAAAGGCGTCAGGGAGAAAATGGTTAAAATAACAACAGCAACAATTAAAGTTAAAGTAGAGAAGAAAAAGAACTAGGTATCCAGCAAACAGAAGAGAGAGCTCCCTGCTAAGAAAAAGGATGTGAGATTTATTTGAGTTCCTCAGAAAAGGAAAGGAATGAGAGATCATTTCAGGAAATTAAAGGAAGAAAGAGTGAGGAAGTAAACAAATCCACTGAGAAATCAATAAGAAACAGAAAATCACTACTACTAGTTGGCACTAAAACAGATCTTTTCAACTTAAAAACATATTGTCAAGTTTATTACAGTTACCAGCACAGCTCCTTGCATATAAGAGGTATACACTATTTGTGGAGTGAAAGAATGTTTTGAAGTCCCCATAACAACTCTGCAACCAGGGAGTACTGAACTCAAAGATTAATATACTGAAATATGACAAAATACACACATGTAATATGAAAAGAATAACATCTAGAATATGGGAGAGACAAGCTAGCTACAATTTAGAACTGGGACAAACTTTTAGACTTGTGAAGCACTTGAAATTAAATGAAGTTTGTTTACATTTTTCCTGTGAGAGGCATTTGAGCTTTTAATAAGAATTTCGATGTGAATTTAGTAAGAATTTTAGGGAGAGGGGTTCAGGATGGGGACAACACCTGTATACCTGTGGCTGATTCATGTTGATGTATGGCAAAAACCATCACAATATTGTAATTATTCTACTAAAATAAATTAATTAAAAATGAATTTCAGTGTGAGTTTATGAGCAACTGATGTACTTATTATTCAATTATTAATTTGCATTTAGAAAGGACAGGTGGGAATTTATACACATGTATATATTCTTACAATTAGTTTAAGAAGTTCGAATAAAAATGAGTGCAAATCCACTAAAAAAATTCATACCTAGGTTATAGCTTTATGTATATATACACACTATTTGAATTAACTTTTGGACATGTCTAATTACAAAGTAAACAACATCTCAAAGATTCAGACCAACACTACTACTTTGTTATTCTCTTTATATTCTACTCCCCACATGCCATCCCTAACAATTTTTAGATACTCCCCTCATTCATGTTCCTAATACCGTCTAGCAGTTATGAAAACACCAAGGACACTTCGGGCTCTAAATCTGGTTTTTATAAATGTTAAAGACACTTTCACACTGAAAACATTCACTAGTAGTTAATTCTTTAAACTGGAGAGTAAGCAAAATACACTATTTCAGAAAAGTTACACATTCTAATGGAAAGAACTAGACAGGCATACACCACAGAAATTCTATATAAAGCTCATAAAAGCTTCCAACTTGAAACTCCCTGCGGGAAATCTACAAGAAACAAAAACTGAAACAGACAACACCGATGCCCTGCCCAACACTTACTGAAGCTCCAACTACTTGGTGTTGAAGACACTATTACGTTTCTCTAATTATGAGGACACATATTTATTATTGTTACTTAACTGGCTCTCCTTGCCTTTAGGTAGAAAACTGAAAACCACTAAAAGAATTACTCCGGTGTGTTCCTTTAAAAATTATTTTGAATCATTATATTACCAAAAAAAAACCAGAATTAAATCAAATGAACCCTAAGAAGAAGCAGAAACAATGGAGGTGGGGGCGGAGGAATCTGTTCAAGAGCAAAAGAAAGGGACGACCGAGGATGAGATGGCTGGATGGCATCACTGACTCGATGGACGTGAGTCTGAGTGAACTCCAGAAGTTGGTGATGGACAGGGACGCCTGGCGTGCTGCGATTCACGGGGTCGCAAAGAGTTGGACACGACTGAGCGATTGAACCGAACTGAAATTAAAGCGCGGAGAAGGCAACGGCAGCCCACTCCAGTACTTTTGCCTGGAAAATCCTATGGACAGAAGAGCCTGGTAGGCTGCAGTCCACGGGGTCGGTAAGAGTCAGACACGACTGAACGACTTCACTTTTACTTTTCACTTTCATGCACTGGAGAAGGAAATGGCAACCCACTCCAGTGTTCTTGTCTGGAGAATCCCAGAGACGGGGGAGCCTGGTGAGCTGCCGTCTTTGGGGTCGCAGAGTCGGACACGACTGAAGCGACTTAGCAGCAGCAGCAGCAGCAAACTAAAGCGCAGTCTTTGAACCGCTAAACTTACTCAGGGATCAAGTATACTATTTTTCCTTCTTTCAGAGTTAGGGCTTGAGGTGGGGCGGGGTGTGTGTGTGTGTGAAGGTTAAACAGCTGTAAGAAAGGCTGGACAATAAAATCAGAGGTCAATTAAAAATAGCCTGGAACGGTGAAAACCTACAGAGAAGCATCAAGGTCAAACAGTATTAGGGGTTGGGCAGATAGCTTTCTCTGGGATAGGTACTGGGAGATCTCAAACGACGCGAATGGGGGCTAGGAGAGGGAGTAGCGAGTAAGTCTGGGGAAGAAAGAAAAAAACGCCGGCAGGCCGCCTAGGAGACAGAGAACGGAGGCCGACGCGGAGCACGGACTGGGTAGAGGGAGGTTTGGAGGAAGAGGAGGAGGAAGAGGAGGGCGAGGGGGAGGGGGGAGGGAAGGGAAGGGGCCCGGCCCCGCCCCGGGGAGGCCCGAGAACCCTCCCGCCCCCCTTACCAGAGGGAGCAGGAAACCCCAGAGCACGGCGGCCGCGGCAGGGGGCAGCGGCGACTGCCGACCCATCGAACTGACGGGTAGGTGCCGGGCGGCGCGTCGAGGCTCAGCGGGGCAGGCTCCGGATCCCGTCGCGGCGCTGCCTCGGTGGCCGGGCTGGACAGGGTCGGACCGCGGACCTTGAGTGGGGCCGCCGCGGCTGCTGGAGCCGCCGCTGCAGCGCCGACTTCCTCTTCCGGCCCCGCCCGGAGGACGCGGAAACCCCCACAGGGCATGTGGAGTCCGGGGTGGCGCGCGCCTCCCGCCGGGCTCTCGGAGCTTCCCGACGCTGGCAGGCACAGGCGGCGTGGCTGGGCGTGTCTCTGTCCAACTGCCTGACCTGAACTGTCCCCAAGTGCGGGCAGGCGAAGGGACTTTTTCAAGGCCTTCTTCCTTGAAGCTGCGGAGCGTCTGTTCTCTTCCCCAGTAACTATCCAGGTGTTCGAGCCAGAATCCTACATGCTCTGAG
>SJYC01065188.1:0-52336 GCA_006408675.1 Madoqua kirkii
GAATCTACAGCTTTAAAAAGGCTGTGAAAACACATCAACCCAAAAAAAAAAAAAAACAATCTAAAGAGGAAATAAAGAAAATAATTCCATTACCAAGAATATAATCTTGGAACAGGAATGATTTTTAGGGCAGTGAAACCACTCTGTATGATACTATAATGATGACTACATATTGCAGATGGTGATTGCAGCCATGAAATTAAAAAACCTTTATTCCTTGGAAGCAAAGTTATGACCAACCTAGATAGCATATTCAGAAGCAGAAACATTACTTTGTCAACAAAGGTCCATCTAGTCAAGGCTATGGTTTTTCCAGTGGTCATGTGTGGATGTGAGAGTTGGACTGTGAAGAAAGCTGAGTGCTGAAGAATTGATGCTTTTGAACTGTGGTGTTGGAGAAGACTCTTGAGAGTCCCTTGGACTGCAAAGAGATCTAGCCAGTCCATCCTAAAGGAGATCAGTCCTGAGTGTTCATTGGAAGGACTGATGCTGAACCTGAAACTCTAATACTTTGGCCGCCTCATGTGAAGAGTTGACTCACTGGAAAAGACTCTGATGCTGGGAGGGATTGGGGGCAGGAGGATAAGGGGATGACAGAGGATGAGATGGCTGGATGGCATCACTGACTCAATGGACATGAGTTTGGGTAAACTCTGGGAGTTGGTAATGGACAGGGAGGCCTGGCGTGCTGCGATTCATAGGGTCACAAAGAGTCGGACACAACTGAGTGACTGAACATATTATTATACATTTGTCTAATCCCATAGAATGTACAACACCAAGAGTGAAACCTAATGTAAACAATGGACTTTGAGAGACTATGATGTATTGGTGTAGGTTCATCAGTTGTAACAAATGTACCACTGTGGCTGGGGATGTTGATAAGGGGAAGCTGCACATGAGTGGGGCAGAAGGTATATGGGAGTGTGATTGCTGGGTTACATGGTAACTCTATTTCTAGTTTTTTGAGGAACTTCCTTATTGTTCTCCATAGTGGCTGCACCAGTTTACATTCCCACCAACAATGTACAAGGGTTCCTTTTTCTCCACACCATCTCTAGCATTTATTACTTGTAGATTTTTTGATGATAGCCATTTTGATTGGTGTTAGGTGATACAGTATTATAGTTTTGATCTGCATTTTTCTAGTAATAAGTGATACTGAGCATTTTTTCATATACCTGTTGGTCAACTGTATGCCTTTTGGAAAAATGTTTATTCAGGTCTTCTGCCTATTTTTTGCTTGTTTGTTTGTTTGTTTTTTTTCCATATATATAGAGAGAGCTGTATTAGGTGCTTGGATATTTTGGAAATTAATCCATTTCAGTCACGTGGTTTGCAAATATTTTCTCTCATTCCATAGGTTGTCTTTTCATGTTGTTTATGGCTTCCTTTGCTGTGTAAAAGTTTAATTACATCCCATTTATTCATTTATACTTTTATTTCTATTACTCTAGAAGATGGATCCAAAAAAATATTGCTGCAATTTGTGTCAGAAAGTATTCTGCTTATGTTTTCCTGTAGGAGTTTTATAATATCTGGTCTCTAGTCCATTTCAGGAGAAGGCAATGGCATCCCACTCCTGTACTCTTGCCTAGAAAATCCCATGGATGGAGGAGCCTGGTAGGCTGCAGTCCATGGGGTCGCTAAGAGTCAGATACAAATGAGCAACTTCACTTTCACTTTTCACTTTCATACATTGGAGAAGGAAATGGCAATCCACTCCAGTGTTCCTGCCTGGAGAATCCCAGGGATGAGGGAGCCTGGTTTGCTGCCATCTATGGGGTCACAGAGTCGGACACGACTGAAGCGACTTAGCAGCAGCAGTCCATTTCGAGTTTATTTCTGTGTATAGTGTTAGAGAATGGTTTAATTCTATTCTTTTATTTATAGCTGTTCAATTTTCCCAGCACCACTTACTGAAGGGACTGTCTTCTCTAGTGTATCTTGTTGCCTTCTTTGTTATACATTGGCCATAACTGCAAGGGTTTATTTCTTGGCTCTGTTTTGTTTCACTGATCTGTTTCAGCTTGTGTCCAGTACTGTAGGTTTGATTGCTGTAGCTTTGTAGTACAGTCCAGAGTCAGAGGGCATAATTTCTCCAGCTCTGTTCTTTCAACCAATTCAATCTTTAGTGAAGAAATAAAACACTCAGAAGCAGCAACTTGGGCTTATTGGCTGGCTCATTGTTTTATTGACACCTGTGAGTTGTGGTTTTCAGGAATGTTTCAGGAATTCCCTAGTGGTCCAGTGAATAGGACTCTGTACTTTCACTGCCAAGGGTGTGGATTAGATCCATGGTAGGTAAACTAAGGTCCCACAAGCTGTGTGGCATGGCCAAAAAAACACAGGAATGTTTTGTGCTTTCCTAGCTTAGGTGATTGGAGAAGGCAATGGCACCCCACTGCAGTACTCTTGCCTGGAAAATCCCATGGACAGAGGAGCCGGGTAGGCTGCAGTCCATGGAGTCGCTAAGAGTCGGACACGACTGAGCGACTTCACTTTCACTTTTCGCTTTCATGCATTGGAGAAGGAAATGGCAACCCACTCCAGTATTCTTGCCTGGAGAATCCCAGGGACAGAGGAGCCTAGTGGGCTGCTGTCTATGGGGTCGCACAGAGTCGGACATGACTGAAGTGACTTAGCCGCAGCAGCTTAGGTGATTAGGTTCACTATCTATAGGCTATCAGATCCTTCACGGAGAAGCAGGCCACTACAGTGGCCCCAGCACCGGGTCAGGCTGACAGTCAGTGAGGGCTGGGGCCTCTGCCTAGTGGGCGTGGGGAATGGGAAAACTGCCCAAGAGATGGACTGATGAGGTCACCAGGCATGAACAGAAAAGCAGCAGCAAAACTTCTCCTCCTACGTGGAAGCTTCCAGGCAGGCTCTTCCCTATGAGAGAGACAGAAACTCTTCTGCTCCCCGCACTGCCCAGTCCCCTGCCCCAGACAGCTCTTCCCTCCCCAGCTGCTCCCACACAGAAAGCAGTGCCAGTTCTCAGGAGCTGCAGTTACCCAAAGCTAGGCTTAGAACAGGGACATGAGGGTCATTCAGATTCCTTACTCTTTCCCTAGATCTCCCCTTCCCATTACTGCAGGAGGGTGAGGAAAGTAATATCCAAAGGGAGACCGAGAGCCAGGGGCAAATTTATGATCTGGGATTTATAGTCTAATAGCTTGGTGGCTGAGAGAAGCCATTATGAAGGGTATCTTTGCTAAAACAAAATGTAATAAAAATAATTGAGTGGTTCAAAAAGAAACTATTTTCACAAGAACAAAGTCATAACAGTTTAATAATTTAAATAAAACCAACTTCAGGAACAATATACACCATACATAAAAGTTGAACAATTAAACTGAACAGTGTGTTTAAATGCATCAAATTCTTAAAAATTCCCAAAATGAACTCAAGGCCACAGATATGAAAAGGTAATTTTGAATAACTTACAGACCAGAGTAAAATAGACAAGGTAGTTACTCTGCATTTACCAATACTCTAGACTAATACCATGGGTATTTTAAACTATTATGAGAACATTTCTAGGGAATCTTAAAGAGTTAAAAAGGAATACAATTGATTTCAGGAAGATGAATTAACAGCTAACAATTTTTTGGTCCTCCAAGTCACACCTCTAAAAACTTTAAAATATTATGCATGAGATGAATGTTAATTCTATCTCTGTCTAAATGTTAAGCAGGATAATGTCTGTATCAGGTTAGATTTTAAAAGGAACTCAGAATCAACCACCAAACTACTTTAGAAACTCCAAATATAGAAAAAATAAAGGAACTAGAAGTAGAAAAGAGTTAAAATTTAAAAAAAAAAATCACCTCTGCCATCTTGCCCTTGCATAAGCCAAAGAGCATCAGAGTGGCAGAGAGAGAACTGCCAGAGTTACAGCGAGTATGTAGTTAATCCTTGTTAGGGTAACAGGGTAAATTTGAAGAGCGCAGTGTCAGCCTTCTCCATGTCAGAGACTTCTCCATGGAATAACCGTGTTTGTTTTTGCAGACAGTTGGGGTTTTTACTTGTTGTCGTTGTTTGTTTTGATTTGGCCCACACTGCCCCAGTGGAGGAAATTTTAAGATAATCATTAATAAGGCAGCAGCTTCCTGGACTAAAAGACCTATCCCACTTGAACAGTCACACCAAAGATAAGATCCACTTGGACCACACGGGAAACAGTTTTCAGTATTTTATACTCATTCCAGAAAATGATGGTGCATTTTCACAGACACCAACAAAATCACTTTCATTAGACACAGGACAGAGCTCAGAAGAGTTCACAGTGCAATCTGCATTCTCTCATGTTCATGGAAGCTACGGTTCTGCAAACCTGAAAATGATGGGCGCTTTTGAAAGTTTCTGTAAATACTTAGAAAAATATTTGATAGGTTAAAAAAAAATTTTTTTTGAGGCATCTACAAGGAGCTCAAAAAAGTAAGCTACCAAGAAAAACGAAAAGGTAGAACTGTGATAACTAGTTATTTGCAATGTCAGGACTAAGTCTTATAAAATAATAATGGCTTTTTTAAAAAAAGGCAAAGGTATCTACACTCTAAATGGTGTGATATTCTCCTCAAGGCACAGAGAGTTAAATGTCTAAATCCCTGTATATTGACATGAGAATAACTTGTAAACAACTCCAGGAACTAATTTCCTGTACTTGAATTTTAAAAAGAACAGAAGGTAGAAATTGCCTTTTTAATTCATAGTGAAATTAAAATACATAGATATTCCACTACCTTCCCTTGGTGACATATGTTACAACTGGATAGTTTTAAAAATATATAAAAAATAAAGTGTCATTGGTGGTTAAATAATCATGATTAAAGTGGAGCCTTTTGGATTTTGAATTTGCAGAGCAATGCTGCACAGTGTATATAAATTATTTCAAGCACGACACCATTTTTGTTTGGAGAGGGTAAAATCAATATATTGACCATAATTTTCTCCCATTCCCAACATTCCTATGCTTCTGAATCAAATTACCATACTCTGAACAAAACTATGAATCCTTCTCCCTTCCTAGCACCCTCAAGGTTACCTGAAAGGCAGTGGTTTTATACAAGTAACTTATACTATCCTGGAGAAGGGAATGGCTACCCACTCTTCCTGCCAGGAGAATTCCAGGGACAGAGAAGCCTGGCGGGCTATAGTCCGTGGGGTCACAAATTACACTATTGGCAGTTTTCTTGGATATTGCCACTAAAAGGTGGCAAGAAGAAAATACAGGGCTCACCCCTTAATCAATTACTTTTATTTGACTTGCTATAAATAATTATTAAATACAATTAATGACAAAGATGAGAGTTCACATCTGTAACAACTGGAAGTGGAATGTACAAAAAATTAAGACCAGACCAAACAATGCCTCTAGCTGCATGATCTGTAAACCACGTGGCACAAGCTGAGGCTCAGCTCTTGATGAGGGTCAGAAACTCTTCGCGGGTCTTCGGGTCCTCCCGGAACACCCCCAGCATTGCGCTGGTCACCGTTCTGCTGTTCATTTTCTGCACTCCTCGCATTACCATGCACATGTGTCTATGAAACAAGGCAACAAAGGTAGTCTCATGGCGTAGACAGTTGCTGGTTTGGTTTTTAAATAAGAGCAGCCCAAAAGATTAAAGTATGTCAAAATGTCACTTCTTAGATAAATTTGCTCTAAAACATTTTTTTAAGTTCCTAAGCCTCATAGCTTTTATTGTTTTCAATGGTTGGGTCCTTAAGGCATCCAGTCAGAGGAGGAAAAGTGGAATTGACTTCTAGAGAAAAAGAAATTCAGAGTTCTCACTTAATCCATCTTCAGGACCAAGTCAGCACTTAGCTAGCCTAGGTGTTCAGAGAAGTACTGAGGCACACTGGTCTCACCAAGCAGGATCCATAGGACGGTGAGCAAGTTGGATGAAGTTAGCCAGCAGTGCACAAAGAATGGGTGAAAACTGCCCACAAGATGCACATCATCCTCAAGATTCATTCGAATGTAAGAAGTGTCTTCAGTTGCCCTTTTTACCTGTTTTTAGGTACAACTCTTTATTTTCTAAATGTGTGACAACATATTTGGAAAACTCTGCTCAAAGAATCAAAGAGCTAAAGAAATCATTAGCTGTTACTGTTGTATTCATTCACTACACCTAAGCCTATGACTCCCTACACCTCCAACTCCCCAAACCACTATGATATTATTAAATGCAAACAGACTTACGTAGCTTCAACCACGACCCCCACTCCAGCAGGTCGCAAGGCCTCTGTGATTGCTACGGCAATTTGTTTCGTAAGGCGCTCCTGAACTGTGGATGTGACAAGGAGCTCAGTGAGTCTGACATGAACAGACAGTTTCTAGAATATTTGAAACCTTAAAAGCAAGACTTTGGTGAGGCTGGAGAGCCACCACCTTTCGCCAGTGTGCTTGCTCTGCTGCCTGGGCCACAGGCACCCCTGCTCACTCCCCTCCCTTGCCTGAGAAAGGGAACGGAGGGAGCCCCGGCCTCCAGCGCCACCGCCACCGGAGGGCGCAGATTAGAATGGCACCCGTCTCTTAGGTGTGCACAAAGACCGACAGAATCCTGACAACCAGCACCCCACGCAGGGAGAACAAAATAAATGAACACACAGCTTGCAACAGGATTAACACAGGGGTTATAGTCCAATTATTAAATTGCTCTTAGAGCCACGTTGACAGCCAATGATTAACCTAAATTTTCCTGTGCTGAATAAACAATATCTTTGAAAATGCAGTGTTCACTGCAGCACTGCATTAATTTGAAAACTGACAAAATCCCCAAATATCAGAGCAGGAATTGGTTAAATCATGCCACAGCACAGCTGGAAAATGGCATGCTGAACAGTCAGCAAAATAAAAGACATGGTTATGTGTATGTGGAAAAAAAAAAGTTTAAGATTTGGTGAGGGAAAAAAGGGTGAAGACTGTTTTCAAATACATAATAAAAGTAAGTTGATTTTTTAAATGTTGGTATATACAATAAAATAGGAAAGTGAAAGTGTTAGTCACTCAGTCTTGTCCGACTCTTCACAACCCCATGGACTGTAGCTCATCAGGCTCCTCTGTCCATGGGATTTTCCAGACAAGAATACTAGAGTGGGTTGCTATTTCCTTCTCCAGGGGGTCTTCCTGACCCAGGAACTGAACCCAGGTCTCCTGCGTTACAGCAGATTCTTTACCATTTGAGCCAATAGGGAAGGTGGAATCTGCAAATACAATGATTTTTTCTGGAAGCCTGAAATATAGTAGACTTCCTCTTTCTGTTTTATATTGCCAACAAGCTTTTTTTTTGTTAACTCTTTTATTTATTTATTGTGTGCCATGCCATGCGGCTTGAGAGAATCTTAGTTCTCTGATTAGGGATTGAACCTGGGTCACCACAGTGAGAGCAGCGAGTGCTAACCATTAGACAGCCAGGGAATCCCCTTAATTTTTATAAAACATCTATATTAAACTTGTAGTAAGAACAAAAAATACTTTTCCCTTAATAAAAAATGATTTTCTATAAATAAAATAGTTTAAAAGTTACCTTGTAATCTTCTACTGTAGATTTCTACAATCCTAGAAAAGAAAGAATTGTTTTAATTATAAACTGAAGGGAAACTGGAAGCCTTCCCCATAAGTCTAAAGAATAATTGCTTTATTGAAGTAATTGTAGGGTGTGGGCAGTGGATAAATGCTTAGAGGAGAAGGATACAAGTAAATGAGAAAGGGAGGTCTGAAGGAGACCACCAACCACAAGACTGGTGCTTGTGAAGAGTGAAGAGTGGTGCTTCCCTAAGTCTGCAAAGACAGAAAGAATGAAGTGCAAACATTCACTGAAGAAAAGCAACAATTAGAGGTGAGTAATTTTTAAGCCCCCAAATCATCAATTTTAGACCATGTCTCAAGCGTTCTAATTAATCATATTGTTTAATCAGAGCTTAAAGCTCAAGCTAAAAATAAAGACTATTTGTTAATTAATAGCAGACCAACGTCAACTATGTACTAACTAAACCTATTAGGATAATCAGATTAGAGTTAAACGGACTTCTTCAGACATCTCTTTATAATACATAAGCACATGGTAATCCCCCAATAGGAGCCCCTGATCTCAGCTTATAACAGTCTGTCCAGTGATGCATTCCCTTCCAACATCTTTTCTTCTGGCTGTGAAACATGGAGATAGTCACAGAATCACACACTTGAGGATCACAATTCATGTGAAGGATCTTTTCTCTACACTTTGGCCTTTTAGTCATGAATCTGGACTCAGTTTAAGGTGTGTTACAGCCCTTCTCCCCACTGTGCCATTCAGACTGAACTGCCATTCAGCAAGAGCGGACGACATGCTTCTTTATAGCTTGAGACAGCCAAAGAAGGCAGCCCCAGGCAGGCCGCCAGCCTAACAGGCCCGCCTCTCACCTCTCTCCACCCACGGTGTCTGCCTGGGCTGGCAGACAGTGGCTACCATGCTGAAAGGGCGCCATTTGTTACTGACCGTCTACTGTGTGTGTATGCGAGTACGTGGTTAACAGGGGTCTTACACCCACAGTTTATAATTTCTTATTCCTAGTTTATTCTTTCTCAAGTAAGAAATAGGTATTGAACCCCTGTCTTCTCAGCATTAAAAGAGCGGACGACATGCTTCTTTATAGCTTGAGACAGCCAAAGAAGGCAGCCCCAGGCAGGCCGCCAGCCTAACAGGCCCGCCTCTCACCTCTCTCCACCCACGGTGTCTGCCTGGGCTGGCAGACAGTGGCTACCATGCTGAAAGGGCGCCATTTGTTACTGACCGTCTACTGTGTGTGTATGCGAGTACGTGGTTAACAGGGGTCTTACACCCACAGTTTATAATTTCTTATTCCTAGTTTATTCTTTCTCAAGTAAGAAATAGGTATTGAACCCCTGTCTTCTCAGCATTAAAGATAATAATCTAGTGTATTGTCAGGCCATTCAAGATGGCTGTAGTCTTGCTTTCTGACGTCTGCTCAATGAGGCCCTGCTTCTCACATGACTATCCAATTCTCTTAATTACAGAGCTTAATCAGTAACCGCCTCTGTGCTTGCCCAGCGCTCAGTGGCTGGTTTCCCTGGTAACTGATGAGCCAACCTAACGTCAATTCTCTCTATACTCTCTCCGAGGAGCTAAGGTGGCTGCTGTGCACAATGAGGTGTTGTTCCGGGACCTCGCTTTGAACTCATAAGGCTCCCCTGTGCACCAAACTGTTGATGTCTCTGTTGCTGTTTCGGGGCTTGTTCTTCGGTCTTGAGGCTGGGCAATCGCAAGGCTTGCAGGCCTGCAGGGCGCAGCCCAACAAATGCCAAGCCAGCCAAGGCTGAGGAAACTACCACGAATGCAGAGATATCAGGGAATGTGGGTGGGGAATGCAAAGTTTTGGGGGAATCCTGAGGTGGCCAACCACGAGCAATGTGGGACCCTGTGGCCACTGACCACCATGAGAGATGCCTGCTTTATATTCCCCACAATGAGTGAAATGTTGATGCACCTTGTATCATATGCTTTACCAAGATACAGTATAAGTATGCCGTACCAAGATATCATTACAATCTACTTTATCACATTACATGAATCACAGTTTTCAATTTTAATCTAAACTACTTTTGTATTCTTAAAGTAAAGCTCCTTGGATGATAAAAGTTTTTTGATAGGATTTTTATGACTACACTTATAATTGAGATTAGTCTATAATTAAACAGCTTTGTCAGGCTTTGTTGTCAGGCACAGGCAGCTTCATCTAATACAGCTTTTTAGGTTTTTTCACACTTGTGAATTACTAACATTAAAGTCAGGGGTTACTCAAAAGTTTGAAAAAATGCCTACTACACTAACTAGGTTTAGCCCCTTCTCTGCTACCCCTCTCCCAATATTAATTTTACTTTTCCTAAAGGTTACTAAAAAAGGGAGGCCTGGCATGCTGCGATTCATGGGGTTGCAAAAAGTCGGACACGACTGAGCAAGTGAACTGAACTGAACTGATAGAGCTATGAAGAGGAAGCACTGTCAAACCCACACTTGAGATAGAACATCCTAGCAGCACGTGAGAGCAGAGCTAAGGATCCTAAGAGATGTGAGGACAGGAGTTAGGAAATTAAAACATAATCCAGGAGGAACATCAAGATCCCAAGAGTGTCAGTAAGAATAGCCAGCAAGCAACATGGTGATGCGAGGAAAGAGGGGGTGGTACAGGAGGTCAGTGAGCATACAACAGCAAGAGAGGGATTCCTCCTCACTCCTCACCCCAAAATACATACAGCAAAGATCTACATATAAAACTAAGGTCATAAAAATAACCCCCCAAACAAGAATGTATGACTATGCAAGTTTTAAACTTCATGAAAAAGGATAGTAGAAAACAAGACAAATGATAAGCCTGGAAAATGATTCCCAGCTTTAATATTCAGAAAGTACATATAAACCAGTGATAAAAAGACAAGCAACCTACTTGAAAAATTAGCAAAGACTAAGATTAGGAAGTTTCTGAACAAATTCAACCTCACTCTAAGTGCAAATTAAAACAGTAGGTACCAATTTTTACTTATCTTGTTTGGACTTCAGACTCTTCAGTGTTTGCCAGTGTTGCCAAAACGGTAGAGAAACACATGCCGCTAACCTATCATCAGAGTACAGATCTGTAGGATCTTTTCTGGAGAGCAATTTGGCAATATAAACAGTTTAGCTACTCTCAACCCAGTAATCTTATTCTAATGTTATAGACTCAAAGTATGGAAACAGATAAAAATGTCTTCACCAACAGTTTTTTACCCCATTTTTGACAAGCCTCAAGCTATAGGCTTAAAGACTGGTTCAGTGAATTATATTAAAGAAATACTGGACTTTCCTGGTGGTCCAGTGGTTAAGTATCTGCCTGCCAATGCAAGGAACATGGGTTTGATTCCTGGTCCGGGAAAATTTCACATGTTTGGAGCAACTAAGACCCTGTGGCATAATTACTGAGTCTGCTCATCGCAACTAGAGAGTAGCCCTCCCTCGCCAAAGTGCAGAGCCAGCTCTGCCTAAAGTAATTAATTTTTTAAAAATACAATGTGGCCATTAAAAGGAACTCGGACTTTTTAGACTAAAAGATATCCAAGGAATTTTAAGTTTTTTTTAAAAAGTAGTAGTGGATGTAGGACATGATCCCCTTTTGTCTTATTTAGCGAGTAGTTTCAAGGCCACATGTTTGCACTGAAATCTTCCAGAAGGATAGTGAAAAATCTCTACTGGGGAATGGAAACAGGAAAGAAAAGTTTTCCCTTTACTCACTCACTTGTATTTAACTGGCACGTCACTTTTATAAGAGAAAAATGAGAAAATAAAAACATTCCATTTGTAATCTAATCTACCGTTGTTAACAATCTCCCAGTCTGAACCTCTTGGATCAATCGACCTGCTGTCCATCCACTGGAATATGCCTTGCTCCTACCCTCTGATTTGCCTTTGGTTACTCATTAACTATACCTAGAGGCACTTCTCTTCTGTTCAGAACTCTGCTCAGCCCTCCACCCCGCCAGGCCACAGCCCTCGTGGGTCCTCTGCACCCAGGGCTCCTAACCAGGCAAGCCTGTGGCACCTGCTGGCTCTCCTAGAGGGTAGTGGCCGCGTCCAACTTCTCTCTAGCAAACACGGTAACTGGCACAGTGTCCTTTCACAGTCGTTGCCCAGCAGCTGAACCATAGCCACGTGAGGCACTACAATTCTATATTCAAGATTTAATTGTGTTCACTCAATTATTCTAAAGCAAGAAAACGAAATCGAGTTCAACGTATTTTCAGCAACAGAAGGAATTTCTACTCAAACTAAATTTACTCTAGAATTCTACCAGGGTTAAACCAGATCAACTTACTTCTGGCATTTTCTTGTTACTTAAAGCTTTACTGTTTGATATTTGACTTCCCTGGAAATGAAAGGTCATTCATTTGAAGGCAAGCATATAACAAACTTCCATACAAGATTAAAATGAGCAGTGAAATTTTCTAAGACATCCAGCTTTATTCCTTTTCATGCCCTAAATATTCCCAACTTCTTATAAGGAATAAGCAATTGGATAATATCTTAGCCCTCTGTTTTATTTAATAGATCCTTTATTTAAAATCTTTACAAAATATCTGAAACTAGTATACACTCAGTTCGCAGTTCTTTGGTTCCTTTTTTGGTGTCTTACATTTTAATCCTATTCGTATAAGGACAAATCCCCATGCTAATAATTAACTCCTTTGTATTGTTCATAAAAGCTTAATTATTGGAGAGCTTTTTCTCCGATTAGGAAAGGAAATAACCAAAGGCTATTCTCTTCCACCCTCAAGTCACCACTCTTTCTAGGACCTCACTAGATCACTCTCACACTCATTTTTATAAGGTGTTACCCATGGTCTACACACAGTGAGGTCTTCTAGAGAAGACTCCTTACATTAAGACCACAGCTTAGTGTGGTCTGCCAGGCTTTTTATAGTATAAAAACTATCTATTTTACACCTTTCACACACAGAGAGTCTAATACAGGTGGGAGCAGGGCCAGGATTTCTATATGAAATGTAAGACTGGCAATCTTGCTGGAAAAGTGGGTACCAGGGGACTGGGCCTACACTATGTTTGCACAGCAAGCCCGCTGAACTTACTTAGACTATGTATTACAAAACAGTAAACATAACCAATTATAATAAAGACATATTCAGTTGACAGAACTTTATCATTTGGGAGTAAGTTACTGGAGAGGAGGTTGCTAATAGAAATTATAATAAGGTAAATTACCCTACACTGGAAAAGACTCTGATGCTGCGAGGAATTAGGGGCAGGAGGAGAAGGGGACGACAGAGGATGAGATGGCTGGATGGCGTCACTGACTCGATGGACGTGAGTCTGAGTGAATTCCGGGAGTTGGCGATGGACAGGGAGGCCTGGTGTGCTGCGATTCATGGGGTCGCAAGAGTCGGACACGACTGAGCAACTGAACTGAACTGAACCACCACCAGTGCTATTTTTCAGCCACTTCTTGGCACTGCCATTGGATACAGATCACTGAAAGACATCAACCTGCTTGCATATTTGTATTGAGAGCCTGACTGCAGTAAAGAAATAGTTGTGATTTAAGAACATGCTTTCACGGCACCAAGGAGCCCTTTTTTGTTGTGAGATGAGGTCAGAAACTAGGGAAGTTAAACTTCTCTCTTCTACCTACTTTTGCCTTAATCCCTAGAAGAAATAAGCAAGAACATGGAAGTGAAAACAAAGTAAAAAGAACAGCTGCGGAGAGCAGGTGTCAGACTGCTGGGGTGGTGTTTACAGAGTCCAGTACAGAACCGGAAAGGATCTGGGCCACCGTTTCATGATCGTCTAAGTAGAGAAGAAGCAGGAACATATTGGAGCCACAGGATAGTCGGTTGGTCACAAAGATATGTTTATTTCAATTTTGATATGGTCACTTTCACCTCAGTCAAGTTATCCCAAACTTAGCTTGGTTTATTTTTAGAAGGAGGAGGTCAATTACTGCATTTCATTACCTACTCCTTCCTTTTAACTCTCCTTCAATACACACAACCTTCCAGTATTTGCTCATCACCAGGAATACAAGGAAATGACACAAAATGGGTATTTAGGCCTGGCCCCCAGTATTTCACTGTTCCTATCAGAGATATATAAACACTAACCTTCAGGCAGGCTGACTTCTAGCTAAGCACAGGCGACCATGCTGGTATATCACCACTTCTTTCCTAAAACTTAAGAATGGCAGTAAAGGCCTGAACCCACGGGATAAAGAGAGAAAAAAAAATACCACAGCACAAACAGAAACAGAGGAGAGTAAGTATTATCTCAGAACAGAGCTGAGGGGCGAAAAAGAAAGTGAAAAAGCCAAGGAAAGCACAGTCTCGGATCTGAAGAGTTGAAGGAGCCCGAAGTGAACCAACTGGCCCTGCAGGACCCAGAGAGAGGCATGGAGGGACCCAGGCACAGTGGAAGCAGGGCTGAAGCCCAGGGTGGTTCGTTCAAAAGTGCCGTGCAGTTACGCCTCTGCCCAGGTTTCCTCTCTCACCCCTCTGATCTACCCTTAAGGAATGGGAGCTGAGCTGAACTTACCCTCAGGGCCTCTCCAGTCAGGAAGGCTCTGCTGAGAAAAGCTAGAGGTAAGGCTTCAAGGCTGAGCAGGTGGGAGGTGGAGAAGGAAGGCAGGCCAACAAGGGGGTGAAAAGAAAAGGGCATCTGTGTTTCAGGCTCCCTAAGTCTGTCTTAGATAGACTATCTATATGTGTCTATATATATATATATATATGTCTCAGCAACCATAAAGTAAGTTGGCATGTGCCTCCCAAGTGAGATCCACATGGATCAAGAGACAAAGCTTGATAAGATTCTCACCATGCAGGGACAGGTCCTATAAACCTGTCCTCTTATTCACTACAGTCATACTTACCGAGCAAGTTTGCTGAGGCCAAGAACTTGCTTGTTAGGAAGATAACCGATGTGGACCTTCAGAGAAGAGACAGAAGTCATGAACTAAGTGAAACACAGGACTTCTTTGTGATAAAAGGAAACAAATACAGTAACTTACGATGTAGTTCAGCACAATGAAAACATATTTCTAAAGCATCTAGGTACTTTGAGATAGAAAATGAAGCACTTGCATTAATAATTAAAAATTACATAAATGAAATAAAAGGGAAATAAGAATGATTATTAATAACATGACAAGCTTGAAGTATGGTCATGGTATTTCCTGGTGAAGTTAAACTCTGGATACATTTCTTAAAATCCTTCCTCTGTTGAGAGGAAACTCTCAGGAAAGTGCAAAGTATCCCACAGCGACATTAAAATGTAGTTAAGAAAGCCTCCTTTAAATGGCTGAAACTGTAACTATAAATATTGCCATTCCACACAGCATGGTGGCCTTGAATCCCACCCTGTTGCAGATCTCTGTTGCACAGAAAGAGGGTACCCCAGGCCCTTTGTCATGCTGGGAAGCCTCACTTCTAAGCTGCTGGAGAACACCATCCTCCTGACAGGGGAAAAAGGACATAGTTACCAGCTGGGACTCAGAATGAACCAGAATCCTCAGTCCTAAATTCTTGTGGGACCTACTGTAAGCAAAGCCATTTCTAAAATCTTACAGAGCACTGGTTTAAAAAAAAAAAGAGCACTAGTTAATATCTAGCATGAAAACGTTACCTGTCTTTCAGTCAAGTGTTAAGTATGAGAGGACATTAGGTTCTCCAAAAAGATTAATAAATGATCATTTATAGGCAATCAATTTACCTAATATAAAATGATTGATTCATTTGCATGACATTTGCCAGCCTTAGTTGCATTTGCTCATCTAATATTTACTATACACTTGAATAATCAGTAATTAGTCATTTTACTGACTAATCAGTCATTAGTCCTAGTATAGGTGCTATGCTTTGGGAGTCTGAGAATACCAACTTATTGCCTTCCTGGTCAGCAGAAAGAAAAAATTATGTAGCACCTGGACACTGGGTATTTCAAAGAAAAATTAGAGGGGAGACTTCCCCATAGAACCAAGATACAGAAGTATCATCGAGATTTACATACTTACAGGCAGAGCTATAATTTGTTTGCACAATTTTTAGTCTTCCTTAAGATCCCATCATCTAAATGACCACTTTAGACAATCATCACTGAATAATATGTTCAAAAACAGAGCTAATAAGAACACAGACACAGAGGTAATCATAGCAGAAAGTAAAAGGATAGAGTGGAGAGAGACTGAGTACAGGATCAAGCTCCTGGGTTTGGCGCCAGCCAGGTCACTAACTCCTCATGTCTTCTTGGACAAGTCATAGCTTCCTAGGCCTAATTTTCTCACTTAAAAGGTAGTGATGAGCTCACACGTTCCCTCATTTTTTAAAATCCTGAACCCTGCTGTCACAGCCTAGCATCATTAATTGTGGAACTACCAGACCATATATGCCTCCTGATATGATGGAAGACAGAGTTCACAGCACCCCAATGAACTATTCTATTCAAATATGTTTTTAACCTTAAACTTAAGTTTTAGATCGAATGTAGTATACAGAAAAATCAAAATGGAGAGGAAATTCAGAAACTGAGAGGCTCTACAGAACAACTGGCCTAGTTAGTTGAGTAAGAGAATGTCATTAGGGTGGACAGGAGGCTGGCTGTCAGGGGAGGCTGTTTTAAAACAAGAGACTTAAGATACGTAACAACCAAATGTATAAGCCTTGTTTGGATTCTGGTTTAAACAAACCAACCACAGACAGTTGAAACACCTGAGAAAATATAATATGGATTAGTTACTAGATGCTATTTAGGAATTACTGTACTTTTGCTGGGCTTCCCAGGTGACACAGTGGTAAAAAAAAAAAAAAAAAAAAAAACCCACCTGCCACTGCAGGAGATGCAAGAGATGCTGGTTTAATCTCTGGACTGAGAAAATCCCCTGGAGGAGCAAATGGCAACCCACTCCAGTATTCTTGCCTGAGAATCTCATGGACAGAGGAGCCTGGCGGGCTACAGTCCATGGGGTCGCAGAGTTGGACATGACAAAGTAACTAGAACATGCACACTTTTGTCTATGGTAGTGCTACTGGGGCTAAGGAAGAGTATTTTAGAGATGTGTATTAATAATTAGTAGTGAAGAGTCCTGTTGTCTAAGATACTTTAATATACTAAAGGACTTACTGCCGACTTTTAAGGTTGATAATCCAATCAGAGTTATATTTCTAAAAAAAATTCTCATCTTTTAGGGAAATATGCTGGAAGAAATTACAAAAAAAAAATGTCATCTAGGATTTGCTTCAAAACAGTCCAATGGGGACGTATATATTAATAGAACAAGACTGGCTCTTTACTGACAACTGTTGAAACTGGTTGATGGAAACATGGAATATTTACATATGCACTCAATATGCCAGCAAATTTGGAAAACTCAGCAGTGGCCATAGGACTAGAAAAGGGCAGTTTTCATTCCAATCCCTAAGAAAAGCAATGTCAAAACATGCTCAAACTACCGCACAATTGCACTCATCTCACATGCTAGTAAAGTAATGCTCAAAGTTCTCCAAGTCAGGCTTCAGCAATACGTGAACCGTGGATTCTCTGATGTTCAAGCTGGTTTTAGAAAAGGCAGAGGAACCAGAGATCAAATTGCCAACATCCGCTGGATCATGGAAAAAGCAAGAGAGTTCCTGAAAAACATCTATTTCTGCTTTATTGACTATGCCAAAGCCTTTGACTGTGTGGATCACAATCAACTATGGAAAATTCTGAAAGAGATGAGAATACCAGACCACCTAACCTGCCTCTTGAGAAATCTGTATGCAGGCCAGGAAGCAACAGTTAGAACTGGACATGGAACAACAGACTGGTTCCAAATAGGAAAAGGAGTACGTCAAGGCTGTATATTGTCACCCTGCTTATTTCACTTCTATGCAGAGTACATCATGAGAAACACTGGGCTGAAAGAAACACAAGCTGGAATCAAGATTGCCGGGGGAAATATCAATAACCTCAGATATACAGATGACACCACCCTTATGGCAGAAAGTGAAGAGGAGCTAAAAAGCCTTTTGATGAAAGTGAAAGTGGAGAGTGAAAAAGTTGGTTTAAAGCTCAACATTCAGAAAACGAAGATCACGGCACCTGGTCCTGTCACTTCATGGCAAATAGATGGGGAAACAGTGGAAACAGTGTCAGACTTCATTTTTTCGAGCTCCAAAATCACTGCAGATGGTGATTGCAGCCATGAAATTAAAAGACGCTTTCTCCGTGAAAGAAAAGTTATGACCAACCTAGATAGCATATTCAAAAGCAGAGACACTACTTTGCCGACTAAGGTCTATCTAGTCAAGGCTATGGTTTTTCCTGTGGTCATGTATAGATGTGAGAGTTGGATTCTGAAGAAGGCTGAGCACCGAAGAATTGATGCTTTTGAACTGTGGTGCTGGAGGACTCTTGAGAGTCCCTTGGACTGCAAGGAGATCCAACCAGTCCATTCTGAAGGAGGTCAGCCCTGAGATTTCTTTGGAAGGAGTGATGCTAAAGCTGAAACTCCAGTACTTTGGCCACCTCATGCGAAGAGTTGACTCACTGGAAAAGACCCTGATGCTGGGAGAGATTGGGGGCAGGAGGAGAAGGGGATGACAGAGAATGAGATGGCTGGATGGCATCACGGACTCAATGGACGTGAGTCTGAGTGAACCCCAGAGTTGGTCATGCACAGGGAGGCCTGACGTGTTTCGATTCATTGGGGTTGCAGAGTCAGACACGACTGAGTGACTGAGCTGAATCTACCTATTCTTAGATATGTTTGAAATTTTCTACAATAAAAGGTTTAAAAAGAGATGCCACTACATACACATCAGAATACTAAACTTAGAAACACTAAAAGTGCCAAATGTTGATGAGGACTCATGAGAGCAAATGAAATGTAAACTGTACCAAATTGTTATGAGCAATTTGGAAAACCAAGTCAGTATTTAATAAGTTAAACATAGGTATGCACTGTGTCCGCAGTTCCACTCCTAGGTACACTGCTAAAGAAATGCATGTGAGAGGTGGGTCAAGATGGCAGAAAAGGAGGATATGAAGCTCAGCTTCCTCCACTCCCCAAAGTCACATCAAAAATGTGTCTACACGTGGAACAATTCACACAGAAAACCAAACAGAAACTGACAGAAGATTTCTTATATAACCACAGCTATAGGAAAGATCTCCATGTGATCAGGTAGATATCTGATTATTGAAAAAAAAAAAAAAAGGTACCAGGGCCAGTGCCCCTAGGAAAGAAGGTCCACAGGTGCAGACCCTCCCCCTGCAGAGCCCCCTTGCCTACTGGGAGGTCTGCTCGAATAAACAGAGGTGCTGGAGTGGCCTGGACTCTGGTCGCAAGGAATGTATATGTTAGCTTACTAGCAGTCAGTGAAGAGAGACTGGCACTGGCTTCCCTTGGCCTCCACACTTCCCAGTCCAAAATGCTTGCTGAGGGAGGTAAGGGTGAGTGGGGAGAGTGCTGCTAGTATAGATGATTCAAAGAAACGGAAATATATACCATCTTCTTGGATTAGAAGGATTTCATATGACTCCAAATACATATCTACAGATTTTATGCAATCCCCAGTTCAGTTCAGTTCAGTCGCTCAGTTGTGTCTGACTCTTTGCAACCCCATGGACTGCAGCACGCCAGGCCTCCCTGTCTACCACCAATTCCAGGAGTTTACTCAAACTCATGTCCATTGAGTTGATTATGTCATCCAACTATCTCATCCTCTGTCATCCCCTTCTCCTCCCATCTTCAATCTTTCCCAGCATCAGGGTCTTTTCAAATGAGTCAGCTCTTTGCATCAGGTGGCCAAAGTATTGGAGTTTCAGCTTCAACATCAGTTCTTCTGATGAACATCCAGGACTGATCTCCTTTAAGACGGACTGGTTGGATCTCCCTGCAGTCCAAGGGACTCTCAAGAGTCTTCTCCAACACCACAGTTCAAAAGCATCAATTCTTCGGCACTCAGCTTTCTTCACAGTCCAGCTCTCACATCCATACATGACTACTGGAAAAACCATATCTTTGACTAAACAGTAGCTCTGTTGGCAAAGTAATGTCTCTGCTTTTTAATATGCTATCTAGGTTGGTCATAGCTTTTCTTCCAAGGAGCAAGCGTCTTTCAATTTCATGGCTGCAGTCACTAGCCACAGCAACTTTGGAGCCCCCCCAAAATAAAGTCTGACACTCATCTATTCACCATGAAGTGATGGAACCAGATGCCATGATCTTAGTTTTCTGAATGTTGAGCTTCAAGCCAACATTTTCACTCTCCTCTTACTTTTTTCAAGAGGCTCTTTAGTTCTTCTTCACTTTCTTCCATAAGAGTGGTGTCATCTGCATATCTGAGGTTAGTGATATTTCTCCCAGCAATCTTGGTTCCAGCTTGTTCTTCATCCAGCCCAGTGTTTCCCATGATGTACTCTGCATATAAGTTAAATAAGCAGGGTGACAATATACAGCTTTGATGTACTCCTTGCCCTATTTGGAACCAGTCCGTTGTTCCATGTCCAGTTCTAACTGCTGCTTCCTGACCTGCATACAGATTTTCTCAAGAGCCAGGTGGTTTGGTATTCCCATCTCTTTCAGAATTTTCCAGAATTTGTTGTGGTCCACACAGTCAAAGGCCTCAGCATAGTCAATAAAGCAATAGATGTTTTTCAGGAACTCTCTTGCTTTTTCCATGATCCAGCAGATGTTGGCAATTTGATCTCTGGTTCCTCTGCTTTTTCTAAATCCAGCCTGAACATCTGGAAGTTCACGGTTCACGTACTGTTTAAGCCTGGCTTGGAGGATTTTGAGCATTCCTTTGCCAGCGTGTGAGATGAGTGCAATTGTGCAGTAGTTTGAGCATTCTTTGGCATTGCCTTTCTTTGGGATTGGAATGAAAACTGATCTTTTCCAGTCCTGTGGCCACTGCTGAGTTTTCCAAATATATTAACTCTTTGTAAACATCAAATAACCTATTACATTTTTCATAGAACTGAAACAAGTAACACTAAAATTTATATGAAACCACAAAAGACCCAGAATTGTCAAAATAATCCTGAGGGAAAAGAGAAAAGCTAGAGGCATAATTCTCTCAGACTTCAGACAATACTACAAAGCTCCAGTGCACAGAGATCAGTGGACCAGGACAGAAAGCCCCCAAATAAACCCACGTACTTACTTACTGTCAATCTACGACAGAGGGGATAAGAATATACAATGCAGAAAAGACAGTCTCGTCAACAAATGGTGTTGAGAAAGTAGGACAGCTACAGGGACATTAATGAAATCAGAACATTCCCTTAAACTATAAATAAAAATAAACTCAAAATGGTTTAAAGACCTAAATATAAGACATGACATGCCATAAAACTACTAAAAGAGAACATAGACAAAACATTTTCTGACATAGGTCATAGCAATATTTTCTTAAATCAATCTCCCAAGACAAAAGAAATAAAAGCAAAAATAAACAAATGGGACCTGATCAAACCTACAAGCTTTTACACAGCAAAGAAAATCACTGACAAAACAAAAAGACAATCTATGTAATGACTGAAAATATTTGCAAATGATGGGATCAACAAGGGGTTAATATGCAAAATATACAAATAGGTCATACAATAAGATATTGAAAAAACAATCCAATCAAAAAATGGGCAGAAGACCTAAACAGACATTTCTCCAAAGAAGACATACAGATGCCTAACAGGCACATGAAAAAATGCTAATTATTAGAGAAATGCACATCAAAACCACAACAAAATATCACTTCACATAAATCAGAATGACCATCATCAAGAAGGCTACAAATAATAAATGCTGGACAGGGTGTGGGGAAAAGGGAACCCTCTTACACTGTTGGTGAGAATGCAAATTGGTATGCCACTATGCAAAAACAGAATGGAGGTTCCTTTAAAAAAAACTAGAGTCACCATATGAACCAGCAGCCCCACTCCCAGGCATGTATCCAGAAACAATACAAACTCTAATTCAAGAAAAGTGTTCACAGTAGCATCAGTCACATGAACATCATAATGTTCACAGCAGCACTATTTATTAACACAATAGCCAAGACATAGAAACAACTCAAGTGCCCATCAAGATACACCTGGTTTATGACGATGTGTTATATGTGTGTGTGTGTGTGCATGTTAGTCGCTCACTTGTGTCTGAATCTGCAACTCCATGGACTGTAGCCTGCCAGGCTTCTCTGCCCGAGGGATCTGCAGGCAAGAATATTAGAGCGGATTGCCATTTTCTTCTGCAGGGAATCTTCCCAACCCAGCGATTGAACCTACATCTCCCACACTGCAGGCAGATTTTTTACCATCTGAGCCACCAGGGAAGCCCAGTTATATGTATACAGTGGACTATTACTCAGCCATAAAAAAGAATGAAGTATTGCCATTTGCAGCAACATGGATTGAGCTAGAGAACACTAGGTGAAATAAGTCAGGAAGGGAAAGGCAAATATCATATGATATCACTTATATGTGGAATCTTTAAAATAATATACAAAACAGAAACAGACTAATAGACATAGAAAACAGACATATGGTTACTAAAGGGAAAGGCAAGAGGAGAGGGATAAATTAGGATACAAACTGTTATACATAAAATAGATAGGGAATGAGTATTTACTGTATGGCACAGGGAAATATATTCACTATCTTATAGTAATCTATAATGGAGAAGTCTGAAAATGTATATATATATAGCTGAACAACTTTACTGTACACCTGAAACTAATATAATATTGTATACCAACTATACTTAAAGTAAAAAAATAGATTAGGGAGTTCCCTGGTTGCCTAGAGGTTAGGATTCTGGGTTTTCACTGCCATGGCTCGGGTTCAATTCCTTGTTGGAGAACTGAGATCCTGCAAACCACATTATGTGGCCAATAAATAAATAAAATTTTTAATTAAAAAATAAATTAAAAATTTAAAAAGAAATACGATGCATCTGTACATCAAAAGAATGCTGGTAGCAGTATTGTTTGTAACAGCCAAAAAGAAAAAAGAAAAAAAAAAGTCACCACCACCACCAACCAAAAAACTCAAACACAGAGAGGAAAAAAAGAAATATCCACCAAAAACAGAACAATAAACTGTGGTGTGTTTATACAAAGGAATTATATATAGCAATTATATATAGCAATGAAAACAAACTACAATGACAGGCAATAACATCGATGACTCTTGCAACGTAGAACAAAAGAAGCCAAACACCAGAAAGAGGGCCTCTGCAGGCTCCACCTATCCATATACAGTAGTCGGGAAACAAGCAAGACCAATCGATCTATAATGTTAGGGATCCACACACTGTGCTAAGATGGGCCGGGGATTAACAAGGGGCACACTTTCAAGGCATTGATAGTGTTCTAGTTCTTGATCTGTGAGGTAGTAGGGAATTACCCTAATGAGATGTACATTTTTCTACATTTCTCTTCTACAAAAATGAAAAAAATACTTTAACAAAAAATGTGAGGCAAATGTTAACACATTAAATTTAGGTGATGGATATATTCATACCACAATTTCCTATAAGTCTTCCATTCCAAAATTTAAAAAGTTAAAAAAAAAATTATGATATGGGAGGAGGGAAGAGAACAGGACAACTCTTGGTAACCCACATGTTCTCAGAGGGATGTTTAACTACAACATTAACATTATCTAGGTCATAGATTCATTTTTCCTAAAATATTTTAAAAGGGTTGGAAACAAATCCACTAATACTATAACCTCTGCCACAAGAAATTCTGTAATCATTATTGTTCACGTCATATTATATGAAAGTATAGCTTGGATCAAATATTATTTAGTTAAAATAAAGGGCAAAGGTTTTTCAGAGACTGCTGCAGGCACCTAGAAAAAAAGATGGTCTTTAATCTCATTATTTTAACCTATTAACATGGTATTTACTGTGAAATGCTTTCCCTGAGGGCCTTCTGCTACTTGTTTCTATTTAGTTCATTTCCAGCCATTAAATTAGTTGGGCTGATAAAGAATAGATGTTCATGTGTATCTGGGATATTAGGAATTAACAGGTGACAATTTAAAATATAATTTTCCTAACTTTAAAACTGTCATTGTGCTTTTAAAGATTGTTATGAAACAACACAGAAAAACTTACCTTCCCAACAAAAGGAACTAGATGATGTTCACACATGGAAAACATGTCTATGTCCTTCACAATCACCATCTCATCATGGTCTTCATCAAATATAGCATCATTGAGGACATCTGAAATCACAGGCTTGCTTTATAATGTTTCCAATTTTACAGTAAAATGAAGAATAGAAAAGTTAGCACTCCATAGGTACATATAAATTGACAATCAAGAATGTTAATCCTAATTAAAACATGAACAGCATGCAAATTAAAACTAGCTATTTTTCTCCTACCAAATTAGCAGAGTTTTTTTCCTTAAATCATAGAAAATCCTTAGGAGATGGTACTACATTAAAAATGCAGGATTACCAGTGTATTTGCACCATAGGAGAGGGAGAGAAAAAGAGGGAGGAAAGGAGATAAAACTATGTGAAACAGAAGAATGGGTGTTTCTGGTGATAGAAATAGGCTACTTTCACTTTCTACCTGACATCTTCTTGTACCTAACACTTTCTCTATAATGAACATGTAGAAAATTCTATATGAGAAAAAGTTAAAATAATGAGATAAAAAGTTAAAATAATGAGATTAAACACCATATTTTTTTTTCCAGGTAGCTGCAGCAGGCTCTGAAAACCTTTGCCCTTTATTTTGACTAAATAAAATCTGATCCAACATATACTTCTGTATAATATGACATTAGCTTTCTGACTTCTGAAGCTATATCCAGATACCCATAAACTTGACCTCTGTTATTACTATCCCAAATAATTTTCTATTCTTATAATATTTTCTAGCTATTATATGCAAGCATCAGACTCATTCTAAATAGTTGCTTTCCTCCCTTCCTAAGGAAATTAACACTATAGTTTTTATGTGTGTGCCTATTCAGGTTGGCTCTGGGTGATGAACAGTGTCTGGTTTAACCTGTAGACACGGTCACATATGGCCAGGCTTACAATAGACATTTAGAAATAAGAACTCTCTTGTTAAAAACTACACTCATATCTGAACAGCGTGGCAGACTGGATATATTCAAGTCATCTAGCTGCGTGATTTCGGAGATTTGGGGATACCCAATCCACACAGCGTGAGACAGAAGGGAGGAGATGAATAGAGCTTGTAGCCATCTACTGCTGTTTCCCCTCAGAAAGGCAGGCTGCTGCGTGAGTCACAAGAAGACGTGCAAATGTCCACCCACACAGCCCAACTTTCTGTGGCTCCGTCGCTACTAGAAGAGAGTCATCACTGATACTGAGTCATCATTAAACACAGTTGTCCTCGCCTGTGTTAGGCTATTCAGAGACACACCTGACCGTGTCGCAGAGCAGTCTTCAGTGTGGCAAACAGAAGTAAACGTGGGATTTAGACACACAGATAAACACAACACCCTTGTTGAGAGAGGTTGATAAAATCCAGAGAGGAGAAGGCTCAGGGCCGTTCTTTTAAGTAAATACTCCTCCAAAAGGAGTTTTCTATTCTGAATATGAGGCCCTAACCTTCAGCTGTGTTTTTGAAAGAAGTTCAAAAATAGATTCTCAGTGCTCCCCAAAGGATCCTGGAGTTCTCCATGATTTCAATGTAATGGTACTGCCACTCATAGCTGACTAAAATCTTGAGTCACACAAGGAATCTTCCTGAAAGTGAAAACAAAACATTTTTTCTTAAAGAACAAAAGAGAATTGTCAAATATAGGAAGTGTTCATTTGTATTCTCTGGCAAAGAATGAGAGTGTACCCTTCTAAGTTCTGACAACAACCATATGGCGTGTGTTAAATGCTGGCCCTTCAGTTACGCTTATGTTAGCGTCTGGCTCCATCACTAACTGCTGAATCTTGAGCAAGGCACTCTATGCCTCAATCTTCTCAGCTATAAAATGGTCATGAAAAAAGCTTCTACATCATACGGGTATCCTGAGAATTAAATAACATAATCCATTTGTGTTTAGAAATATGCAGGTGGGGTCAGTGGTAGATAATATTATTACTATAATTATGGTTTAGAGAGTTGCCAAACTATGTTCCCATGCACACTGATGTACATGCATGTGTGTGTGCCAAGCTGCTTCAGTCGTGTCTGACTCTTTTCGACCCTGTGGACTGTAGCCTGCCAGGTTCCTCTGTCCATGGGATTCTCTACGCAAGAATACTGGAGTGGGTTGCCATGCCCTCCTCCAGGGGATTTTCCTGATCCAGGGATCGAATCTGCATCTCTTATGTCTCCTGCATTAGCAGGTGGGTTCTTTGCCACTAGTGCCACCTGGAAAGCCCACATTGATGTACATCACAATTTAAAAAGCAACAATTTGCTTCTAAGGAATAGACTACAGAAAAGGAAAAGCAGTAACTCTATTACGGAGAAACATGGCAGACACTCACCAGTAATAGGGGGCTTCCCCAGTGGCTCAGTGGTAAAGAATCTGCTGCAATGCAGGAGAACGGGATTCAATCCTTGGGTTGGGAAGATCCCCTAGAGAAGAAAGGGAATGGCTACTCACTCCAGCGTTCTTGCTGGAGAATCCCATGAACAGAGAACACTGGTGGGCTACAGTGTATGGGGTCTCAAAGAGTCAGATGGAGACACCCCATGTCCGAGGTCAGGGGCAGCTGGAAGAAGCCACCTCGCACTCAAGGCCAGGGGCGGTGACCCTGAGGAGCCACCCCGAGCCCGAGCCTGAGGCCAGGGGCAGCAGCTGGGAGGAGCCACCCATGCCCAAGGCCAGGGCAGGCGGCCAGGAGGATCAACTCAAGGAGCGGTGGCTGTGCAGACGCAGAAGGGCCTAGAGGAGCTTTCCCACATTGAAGGTCAGGAATGGCAGTGGTAAGGAGACAGTTTTTTAAGGAATCTCCACACTGTTCTCCATAGTGACTGTACTAGTTTGCATTCCCACGAACAGTGTAAGAGGGCTCCCTTTTCTCCACACCCTCTCCTTTATCTCTGGCTCTTCAGTGCATTCATTCCTGAGTGCTCCCAAGTGCATGTATGAATAAACCCCAACTTTTTTCTAGTTAATATGTCTGTTGTCAGTTTATTTGCAGGACCTCTAAGATTTGGACCTAAGTGGATAAAATTTTCAATACTTCCCATCCTCAAACCCCCATAACAAAAAGACATATTTTAAATATTAAAATAATTTTAGAGGGGAGAAAAGTTTTTCTTAACTTCAGTAATTTATTCAAAATAACTGCAGGATTTTTTTTTTGTAAAAGTGAAATAAAACCCAGCATAAAAATATATAGCCCTTACACTATGATCTTGATTTTAGAATTATGCCCATTTTTTCTATCTATACACATGTATATACAGAGATTTTTCGAAAGGTGTTAGAGGGAAAAATGACGGATATTTATAGGTAGTAGAATTTGGAGTGATTTTTTCTTTGACTTTTCCTCCCCCCACCTTGATCACTTAAAGCTTATTTTTCAGTACTGATGAATATAGTGTTTAGAAACACAGTGGATTTTCTATTCTTTCTTACAGGAAAAGCAATGTCAACTATTAAAAAAAAACTTTTCAGTGGATCTCTTTGTGGGTCAGGAGAAAAATCCAGCTTATCTCCTCTGTTCCTTGTTCACACTAAAACAGAACAACACAGATATCAATTTCTTTGTCTTTGCCTCCCCCCACCTTGATCACTTAAAGCTTATTTTTCAGTACTGATGAATATAGTGTTTAGAAACACAGTGGATTTTCTATTCTTTCTTACAGGAAAAGCAATGTCAACTATTAAAAAAAAACTTTTCAGTGGATCTCTTTGTGGGTCAGGAGAAAAATCCAGCTTATCTCCTCTGTTCCTTGTTCACACTAAAACAGAACAACACAGATATCAGTTTCCAGGCCAACAGTACCTGTGTCTGCATGGTTGGAGAAGATCTTGCAGGCTGCTTGAAATGTGCTGAACAGGTCAGATAAGTCTTACTTTAAGCTCATTACTCTTGCTCTCCTCCATCTTCAAGAGCAAACATATGTATGTGTTCATTAATAAAGCTTCTCTTCCACCGTTTGCTGCTCTTCAGGTGCGGCCCTGCTTGTGCCCAGGGCACTGCCTCACGTCCACTTCATTTTACTGGCTCTGATCCGTCCTTTGCACCTGCAGTGGAGACACACACCATGGTGTGCAGAGGGTGGAGCGGCCTCTTGCACAGTTGCTGCCCTCTGTCATGAAGGAACAAAATTCTTTCATCTCTTACTTGCACAAAAGTTGCAAAATTATTTTATTTCTTAAAAATCTCCTTGAATAAGTTCCACCAAGTACCTGAAACAATAGCCCCTTTTGAGTTTGAAAAGCGCGAAAAAATAAATCTCCTTTTTTTATGGGCACCAAAGCCAAGCATATGTGCTCTATTTGGAGAATGCCAACGCCTCGAGCTGCAGCATTTCTTTCACCAGCTCTCAGCAAGTGGCCATTTAGGCTTAATTGCTCCTCACAGCACAGTCCAATTAAGAACGGGCATCAGCAGGGTAAGGGCTATTTGTTAATCCATAAAAGGTAGGAGAGACAGTACTTGTTTTGCCTGCGGTTTTTATTCACATGTTTGGGTGAAAATCTAAACAGCTGGAACTCTCGGCAAGTGATATGTGTGTATTTAATCTGTTAGCTATGGGCAAGACAAGTGTATGAATGAGTATTACACCAAAGCCAAACTTTCTCTCCCATACAAAGGAGAACTTTGTCAAGACATTGTTGAACCTACCGAAGCATGATGCTAAAATTGCAGTGGGAAGTGGGAGCCAGGCCAAAGGGGCAAACCTCGGAGGGGTTTCTCTGCAACCTTAAGATGGCTTTAGTTCCCCAGAAGAGCAAGTTCCCTGTTAAAGCGCACAGTTCTATCGGAACAAACTGTGGGCTTTTATTGTTGTTTAGATTTTTTTTGAGTTTTTATTTTTTGAGAAGTTGACTTCTGTACATCATCTTGATGTGGTACAAGGAGAATTGCCATTCTACACTGGGGGAGGACAGGATAAACTAACAAGAAATGGGAAGTGTGGGAGTGACAAAGTGCCTCCTATGATATGATGAAAATAGGCAAACATAGCTATGAGATATTCTCAGCTGGCTTCAAGGTTTCCACGTTTGCTTCTGTAGGAAGATGAATCGGATGAGCACCAGACAGGCTGGGGGCCACTTACTGATTTCTTATAAGTCTAGAGGGTTCGATTTTCAGAGAAGGGGAAAGTAGAAAACACACCTGAGTGACCTGCTGGGTCAGGCTGCTCATGAAACCCTGGGACAGGTGACAAGATATGTTGTCTAGAAAAGTCAGTAGCAGGGGGACTTGGGAAGAAGGATATTTAATACTGTTGCTTTCCCAGAGCAGAGTGAGATTAGATGTCAGATATCATCTGTGATTTTTTGTTTGTTTGTTTGCCTGTGCTGAATGGCTCATAGGATCTTAGTTCTCCAATCAGGGATTGAACCTGGGCCCCAACAGTGAAAGCCCTGTGTCCATTAGAGAATTTCCTCCTCCATGATTTGTACGTTGGTTGGGCTTTGAAGACAGGCAGAGCCATCTGTCCATTTTCTTGTTTCTTCTTCCCAAGTTTCTAACTTTCTAATCCCCAGACATCTGGGGATTCTGCTCCATCTAAATGTCTCTGGCCTCCTTAACCTTCCCTCTACCAGCATAGAGAGGGAAGGAAGACCTGAACAATTGTTCATGAACCTGGTCTGCTCAGTGGTCAACCAGACATAGCTAGGACTGGAGACTGTTTCGTTCTTTAGCTAAATGAAAGCCTATTTTCCCCCCTCTTTGGCTTTGTGTGTGTGTATTTTAATCACATTGTCAATTGTTAATGTCCTCTGATGAGTGAAACTTTCACTGATTTTCAGGCTGTGTGCATGGATGTACGTGCTCAGCAGTGTCTGACTCTTTGCGACCCCAAGGACTGTAGCCTGCCAGGCTCCTCTGTCGATGGGATTTTTCAGGCAAGAATATACTGGAGTGAGTTGCCATTTCCTATTCCAGGGGATCTTCCCGACCTAGAGATCAAACCTGAGTTTCCTGCATTGGCAGGCAGGTGGATTCTTTACCACTGAGCCACCTGGGGAGCCTGTTAGGGCAGTACTTACCGTCACGTTAATGATTCTCCTCTGGAAAATGCCCACACTCATCTGCCTCTCAGTCTGAATCCTGGTGGGATGCTGGCTGCAGGTAATGATATTTACCCAGCTCATTGAAATGTCACACTTAGGACTGAACCCTGTAAATTATTATTGTGCTCGTGTTATATTGTAAAGATAAAGGTCAGATCAGAGCTCAGATTTATTCACACCCATGATGCATTTCTGAGTGTTAGGAGAAAAATAAACTGTTCGGTCTTTCCGTTAAAAGTACATACAAGTGGAAGAGAGCTTTTTTTTTTTTTCCCTCCAAAGGAAAAGATATAACCATAGAACCAGAAGGTTTTTGGAATAAATACAAGAGAAGGAGAATTTGGCCCATCTGCTGCTGCTGCTGCTGCTAAGTTGCTTCAGTCGTGTCCGACTCTGTGCGATCCCATAGATGGCAGCCCACGGCTCCCCCGTCCCTGGGATTCTCCAGGCAAGAACACTGGAGTGGGTTGCCATTTCATTCTCCAATGCATGAAAGTGAAGTCGCTCAGTTGTGCCTGACTCTTAGCGACCCCATGGACTGCAGCCTACCAGGCTCCTCCGTCCATGGGATTTTCCAGGCAAGAGTACTGGAGTGGCTCATCTAAGCTCTATAAATACTACCTCCAATTTTCTGCACATTTTCTGACAGTCCTTTGAAAATAACTGGACAAGGTCAGGGACAAGTTCAGGAAGACTAAGGGAAATACTGAGAACCGATCCTCACTGGTGCCTGAGTAGGTTGCCTCTTCCCTTGTGGGACTGAGATGGCCCTCTGGTTTTTTAGGAAAAGGTGTTTGGTGGCCAGAAAGCCCATCATTAGAGCTGGGCAACTTTGCGCCTGGTTAGTCACAAATCCCATGGCTGGCTGTTTACCTTGAACTGTGCAGTTCCAAGAGCAGGACTGCTAACCTGAGAGCCCTAAAGCCGGGGAGGCTGGCGGTAAGGAGGGAATGGAGAAGCACGGGGGGAGGCCCTTCAGTGTGCACTGAGAGTCAGCGCCGAGCAGTGGGGAGCGCCCCTTGCTATGTCTTTGCCACTTTAGCTCTTTCAATAAGTTATGGTCTGAGTGTTAGCCATCAAGGCAACAGTTCTTGGCACTCAATAGAAAGCCCCAGAGCAGCTGCATCAAATGACTTGTCTTCCATAAAATTTGACTTTTGAGCTTTGAAAGCTACTGGGCTTCCTAACCATTCTCCCCACCCAGCCTCATTTTTCTTACTAACTTTTGCTTTTAAGGGTTAGCTCTAATTGGAGAGTAATACCTGAAGGGGTTTAATCTTCCAAACTATTTAAACAAGAGTGAGTGGATGATCTTTTACTTGCCTCTTTCATTTCTGTGGTTCCTTCTCCTCCTCTTTCTTAAATTTCTCAGTTGAATATTAGTGCCTTTATTTTGATATTCTCCATTTTCGTATGTTCTCTTAAACATTTTTATTCTCTATTAATTAATTTCTAATAAATACCACTGCAAACTCTTAAGCGCTTACTATGTGATTGGCACCATACTGGATAGAAGAAGGAGTAGTTTGTGTTTGATATTATTTGAGGCCTTTGCTAATCTTGTTGTTTTAGTATAAAGAATAAAAAATATAATCATGTTTTAAAGACTTTTAAAAACACAATATCTAGGGAAAGATAAATACATGTTGAGGTCTACCCTATACAGTTATACCCAGGAGAAAATGTTACCTTTTTCACTTTCAGACTTAATTTTAGTGTTTCTTGATCATCCTTCCCAACATTTATTTACCACTCCTCTTCCCCCAAAAGAGAGAAAAGTGTCTGTCTTTAAGACCCCATCATTACTTTTTCTTTGGTCCTACTTAAAAAAAAAATCCAAAACATTGCTTTGAAAACAATAATTGCTTCTGCTAACATATTTCTGTTTTCTTTTTCTTTTTTGCCTGAAAAAAAGTTTTTTCTTTTATCCTATATATATATATGTATATATGTACCACATCTTTATCCATTCCTCTGTCAGTGGACATTTAGGTTTCTTCCATGTCTTGGCTGTTGTAAACAGCACTGCAATGAATATTGGGATGCATGCATCCTTTCGGATCATGTTTTTCTCTGGATATATGCTGAGGAGTGGGATTGCAGTGTCATATGGTAGCTCTATTTTTAGTTTTTTAAGGAACTTCCTTACTGTTCTCCTTAGTGGCTGTGTCAATTTACATTCCCACCAACAGTGTAGGAAGATTCCCCTTCTCTTCACATCCTCTCCAGCATTTATTGTTTGCGGATTAAAAAATTAATTAGTTTGTTTTAATTGGAGAATAATTACTTTACAGTATTGTGGTGATTTTTGGCATACATAGATATGGATCAACCATGGGTGCACATATTTCCTCCAACTTGAACCCCCCTCCCATCTCCCTCCCCACCCCATCCCTCTGGGTTGTCGCAGAGCACCAGCTTTGCCCTGCTTCATGCACTGAACTTGCAGTGGCCATCTATTTTACATATGGTTATATACATGTTTCAGTGTTATTCTCTCAAATCATCCCACCCTTGCCTTCTCCCATATAGTCCAAGTCTGTTCTTTACATCTGTGTCTCCTTTGCTGCCTTGCATATAAGGTCATCATTACTGCCTTTCTAAATTCCATAGTGAAGTGAAGTCATTCAGTCATGTCTGACTCTTTGCGACCCCATGGACTGTAGCTTACAAGGCTCCTCTGTCCATGGACTTTTCCAGGCAAGAGTACTGGAGTGGGTTGCCATTTCCTTCTCCAGGAAATTCCATATATATGCATTACTACACAGTATTTGTCTTTCTGTTTCTGACTTACTTCACTCTGTACAATAGGCTCCAGGTTCATCCACCTCATTAGACTGACTCAAATGCATTCCTTTTTATAGCTGAGTAATATTCCATTGTGTGTGTATACCACAGCTTCCTGATCCATTCATCTGAGATGGACATCTAGGTTGCTTCCATGTCCTGGCTATTGTAAATAGTGCTGCAGTGAACACTAGGGCACATGGGTCTCTTTCAATTCTGGTCTCCCCAGGATGTGTGCCCAGCAGTGGGATTACTGGGTTGTATGGCAATTCTAGTCCAAGTTTTTTAAGGAATCTCCACACTGTTCTCCATTTCTCTTCATAGAACATAGTTTGCCTTTAAGGGAAACAGTTGTCACAGGAAGTGCAGACAGTTTGCCACCTGAAGAAGGTAAAGGAAGAGAGCTAGGCTGACTTTCTTTTCTGTCCCAGCTTTGCTATTCCTTCCTTACTTTTGTCTACCTCCCTCAGAGGGAATGTTTTTGACCCATCAAAAAGGCATATACAGTTCTTTTTAAGGAACATGGGCAGTGAGTCGATGCCATAGCAGTGTTATGATTTCTTTACCCTGGATGCTTAGTTTCAAACTGAAGGCTGAAAACCATTAAGTGTAAGTCATTTTCAAAACATCTTTCATTCATTTCTTTTAATAGACATTTATTGTGTACTGACTTTTCCAGGCACTATTCTAGTCACTTCAGAGATACGACTGAACAAAACAAACCCAGATCTTTGCCCTTGCGCGTCTTAGTTTCTAGTATGGGGAGACAAACATTATATAATAAATCTAATAAATGGCTTGATTATCCAGCTGAGAGGGAGGAAATTATTTATTTTTCTTCTATCCATCTTAGGTTCATTGGATCAGTTCAGTTCAGTTCAGTCGCTCAGTCATCTGACTCTCTACGACCCCATGAATCGCAGGACGCCAGGCCTCCCTGTCCATCACCAACTCCTGGAGTTCACTCAGACTCACGTCCATCGAGTCCGTGATGCCATCCAGCCATCTCATCCTCTGTCGTCTCCTTCTCCTGCCCCCAATCCCTCCCAGCATCAAAGTCTTTTCCAATGAATCAACTCTTCGCATGAGGTGGCCAAAGTACTGGAGTTTCAGCTTCAGCATAGGGCTGTGTAAATAAGACTTTCGAAAAACAGATTGACGAGAAAAAACAAATAGAAGGGTTTTTTTTTTGCATGTGCATCACATACATGTGAGAATTCAGTGATGAGTAACTCAAAGGAGTGTTTGGATCTGGGCTTATATAGCATTTTAATAAAAGAATAATATGGTTTTGGAGAAATGATGAGACAAAGAAAAGGAATTTGAATTTTTTGAGCAGCAGATTGTGGGAAGGTTAATATATAGGGAACCAATGGAAAATAAGGGCTAGTTAGTAAGACTTGTTCAGTAGGTTTCGCTGGTGCCGTCTCCTAGCTGATCCTGGTCTCTTTTGATTAACCACTGTCCTTCCGGGTAGAAAGCAGAGAGGGGACACCTTTACAAATTTATGTCTTATTTTTAGGCAAATAGGGGGAGGCCAAAGAGCTTTTCTTATACTTGTTATTTGCTTCTTTTTAGTTGTCTTCAGCTAAAAATAATCCATATGCCAAAGTGGTGGACCTGGTGTGGCGTATTCTGGTACCCTTCATATGTTATTAGAAGATGGTAAGTGCCATGAAAATAAAATGAAGAGTGAAATAAGGGGATCAGAGGTATAAGGGTGTTGCAGTTTTTTAAAATGTGTTGCAGAGTTGGCCTCGCTGAGATGACACTGGACAAAGACTCCCTTCTCTTCTAGATCCTGCAAGTGCTAACAAAAATATTAGGAAGGCTGAACACAATCAGCTTTGCTATGGATTATCCTCACATAATGTTGGGAGGAGCTACTCTTTTATATGCTGAGCTACTAAGAGAAGAGTGGAAACAGGGCTGCCGTTTGTATCTGTTTCCTCCTGGTGTAGGAAAAGTATCAGTGCAGAGAACAGTTACACAGGTGAAGACAGATTAGGAATTTTAAAACATACTACGAGTGACGTGTTCTCTATTTCTTAGTGTAACCTAGGTATAACTTTTTTCAGTTGAAGCCTCATTTCTGGGCCACTAGGTGGTATCTATATAAAACTGTAGTTTTAATTTAAAAATGCCTGTGTAAAAAAAGTATGATGCAGAATTTCTGTAAACAGTTTTTGCTCAATTCACTTCAGGTTTGTGAGTGTTTGAGTTGGTACGTGTGTCCATTTGTGTGTATGTGAATAGAACTGGTCTTGTTAGTAAAAGATGCTGACTGTACAATGTATTACACAGCTTTCATTTTTATAGATAATTTTTAATCATTGCCTTACAGAGTTATGTTAATAATTAGAGTTGGTAATTTTGCTGACTTGTAGAGCAGTGATTCTACAACATGTATCTTTTTGTGACATCTAGAGTAAGGTTCTCAAAATTGTTTGGTTGTTCATAGCATTTTTAATGGAGACTGACTATTTAATTCCCTTCTTTGAGGGAACTTGGAGTCTGATAAGTAATATGTCAGAAATGATTATGGAAAAGCAAACCATGAGTGTGTCCCTAAGGAATAAATATATCTTTTGGAAATGAAAAGAATCTCCTGAATTTCTATCCTGTCACATGCTAAATTGAGAGCCATTTAGATGAGATCACACCCTATGCAGTACCCAAGTTGGACGTTTTAAAACAGATTATTCCCCTGTTTTTCTGAATGTGTGGGCAAGAGTACCTACTGTTTACTAATATCTTTTTGTGTGGTTTGGCCGGGGATGGGGTGGGATCTCTGTAGAATTTGGAATCAGTTGATGGTAACTTGTTGAAAGTAACAATGCATCTTTCAGGGATCAGGCTGTGCTTTGTTCAGGTAAAGACATCCTTAGGAGGGGAATAGGGAGCCACACTTCTGCTGATAGAAAGCCAAGTATGGGGTGGTGGATGGGGAAGGGTGAACTGGATTGGTGATAGAAGATTTGAGCTCACTTAAAGTTTTCTGAGCATTAAATATGAAAGAGAAGTGGTCAGAAGCTGCAGAGAGAAAAGTAGGAGTTGTATGGGTCCCGTTCTTCCCCTAACACACATTTGCTTGTCA
Organism: Madoqua kirkii; assembly: GCA_006408675.1. Classification (NCBI taxonomy): domain Eukaryota; kingdom Metazoa; phylum Chordata; class Mammalia; order Artiodactyla; family Bovidae; genus Madoqua; species Madoqua kirkii. Next base: position 35,600 of record SJYC01065188.1, read on the forward strand.
GGAACAAACACGGCCTTTCCTGTGTGCTCATCTGCACAGTCTGGGTTCGCAGCCCCTTTGCCCTGCCTTGGACCCGGACTCTGATATGGAATTCCAGCTCTCTCCCTGTTCCCTACTCACTGTGGGGCTCTGGTCCAGACCCTTCACTCACTAGGTCTCTTTCCCTCTGAAAAGTGAAGATAATACCATTTATCTCCAACAAGAAATGTGTGAGAATTCTCTGCTTTTCAGGGGAAAGAGATGAACCAATTCTCTAATTCTAGAAAATTAGGAATAATAAGGAAAAATAAGGAATCTTTATAGGATTAGCATAATTTACAAAGAAAAGTTAAAAAATAATATCTGTTGAATCACAAATACAATAATTCTATATTTTCGCTGCCTCAGTTTGAGGCATAGCTTTGTACTCTGAAGAAAACATTTGATTAAGATCATTAAAGGGCCAGAAACTGTAACATTTCTCTCTTTTTCTGATGTGTATGTTACCTTGAATGATAAAATTTTATAGAAAATTCTGGATTCTATCATTATTTTTGGCTAGAATGAAAACTGATGTTAAGTTTTTATTCTGCCTTTCTAGATTTAACAGTCTGTGTCATTCATAGCCAGGCATGTAATAAAGGACTTAGTGATGATGAAAATAGCAAATTTATTACTTATGTATTTCCTTACTCACAATGTTAGAGTTTTTTTATTTGGCTACGTAGCCTGTGGGATCTCAGTTCCTGTGTGTGCATGCGTGCTCAGATGTGTCTGATTTTTTTGCAGCCCCATGGACTGCAGTCCTCAGGCTCCTCTGTCCATAGAATTATCCAGGTGTGAACACTGGAGTGGGTTGCCATCTCCTTCTCCAGGGCATCTTCTTGACCCAGGGATCCAACCTGTGTTTCTTGCTTGGCAGATGGACTCTTTACCAGTGAGCCACTTTAGTTTCATGACTGAGGATCAAACCCATACCCACTATATTGAGAGTATAGAGTCTTAGCCACTAGACTGCAAGGAAAGTCCCAGATTCATATATATATATATATATAAAGCAGATGAGTATTTATTTATTTGGCTGTAGCATGCAGGATGGTAGTTCTCTAGGGATCAAACCACTGTCCCTTGCACTAGGAGTGTACAGTCTTAACCACTGGACTGCCAAGGAAGTGACGTCACTCAGTCGTGTCCGACTCTTTGCGACCCCATGGGCTGTAGCCCACTAGGCTTCTCCGTCCATGGGATTTTCCAGGCAAGAGTACTGGAGAGGGTTGCCATTTCCTTCTCCAGGGGATCTTCCTGACCCAGGGATCGAGCCTGGGTCTTCTTCATTACAGGCAGACGTTTTACCCTCTGAGCCACCAGGGAAGCCTGAACTGCCAGGGAAATCCCTTCTTAATTTTACAGAGATTTTGATGCTTATTAGCATTCTTATTCTACCAGAGAGAATTTAGAGATAATAGAAGAAAAGAAAGCAAAGACTTTGCCATATTATTACCTGTTAGAAAATGAAGGATGGGGCTATGTAAGGGAAGAGTGGAGATGGCATTGAACGAAGGGAGGCAGGTGGATTTTCTCTAAAACAGGTCTCCTTCCAGATGATTGAGAATTGCTCACCCTTGGAGTCTCTGTGCCTCTGCGTTCTCATGGTGAGCAGGTGAGGACTAAGTGAATTTGTCTCGACAGTTGTGTGGCAGCCGACTTCCCAGGTGGCACTGACTCCACCTCCTGGCATTCACACTCTGTGTAATCTCCCCTGGAATGACTCGCTTTCAACCCATAACACGGTGCAAAAGTGATGAATGTCACTTTCATGATTAGGTTTCAAAGACTGACTTACAGACAGGCAGTCTCTCCTTTGCCCTCTCACTTACATGCTGTGATGGAGCAAGCTGCCCGTCTAAGGCTGGAGAGGCTTAACATGGCCAGGAACTACACGTGGTCTCTGCGGAACAACCAGAGAGGAGCCAAGGCCCTAGTCCAACAGCCTGTGAGGAACCACATGAACTTGTTTAAGTCGAGTCTTGAGATTAACTCCATCCCAGCCGTGACCTTGATTGCAGCCTACAAGAAAACCTGAAGCAGAGGACCCAGCTAAGCCGCGTCTAGATTCCTCACCCATGGAAACTGTGAGGTAGTAAATGTGTATTGTTTTAAGCTGCTAAGGTTTGAGGTGATTTATTATGCAGTAGTAGATCAATAATAGATAACTATTATGCTCTGTTACTTGTACTGTGAAATGATTCTGGTCACTTTGGCAAAAAAGGAAATGATCTGATAGACTCATACTGTAGTGTTCAGGAACTCAGTGTGTAACCCTGTTGGAATCAGTGTCCTCAGAGAGGAGGTGATGCCAACACAATAGAGTGCCTGGGTGATGGCAGAACTTTAGGACTGGGGGCAGTGAAGGGGGAAGTATTCTTTACAGAATGGGGAAGATTCCTGGAAATCAGCTTTGCCTCCTGATGGGAGGTGCTGCCAGAGATGGGATGGCTTATTGATGGCAGACGTGGAGGCTATCTACCACCTGGTCCATCCTGAAGGGTCCCATGTATAGGAACCTTTTGAGGAGTATCAGTGAAGTGTCTGGAGCCCAGGCGTGTTCTGCGGGGGAATCTCTTGCGGAATCTCCTTCCCAAGCGAGTCCCGGGGACGCTGCTGTATTCTCTCGGTGCTTTCACACTTTGGCAACTTCCGGGGCTCTGCACCCCAGTGGTTTCAGTTGGAGATGCTGAATATAGGGGAGGGGTTACTGTGAGGTCAGCACCAGACACTGGAGTGATTTTCTGAGGGTTTTTCTGCCTCTCGTCTTTGAGGAGGGTAATCACGTGGTTCTCTCCCCTCCCACACTGGGGATAAGCCCAATTGTGCTCGGCTGCCACCACCTGGAGACAAACTGGCTAAGGGTTGGAGGAAATGTGTGACACTGTTTAACTCTCTGTTTATTTCCTGTCCCCTCTCCTATCTACTCTGAGTCCCATACCATACTTAAGCAGAATCATAAAATGTGAGAGCTGGAATTCTCCCAAGCCTAGTTCTGTGGTTTCCAACTTTGCTTCACAAGACTGTTTGAGATGTTATTGTCCTTCTCCTGCAGTGTAGCAGCAACAACAGGGAGGGTGAAGGAAGGGGACGAGTGGGCTTCTGGTGGCTCTCTTTATTCTCCTCCAGCTTCTGTGTATTTCATGTGCTGGGCTTCCGTGTAGACTTCGTCTCATTGAGAGTTCCACCGTTAGAACTAGTGGAAATCTTTGAGCATGAGGCCTCGCAAGGTTAAGTAACCTGCCCTGACAGAGCTGGGTGGGGAAGCAGCATAGCCTGGGCATTGTCTGGGGCAGCAGTCTATAGGGAATGCTGAATGCATCCCTGGAAGTGTGCGGAGATGCAGTGAATTGCTTTTGCCAGACCTCTGCGTGGTGTGTGAAGGAATGTGATGATGAACTTCATGGGTGTGGGTGTGACAACCTCAAGGGGTACTTGTGAGGCCAAATAAGGTCACAAAACTACTTGTAGGAGGATGGAACCAAGGAATTGCACATTTTTGTTTTGACAACTAGAATATGTGCATTTCTCTTTTTCCTCTTCCTACACCTAGGACTCAGCCTTCACCCTAAATTTTGGACAAGTATTTACAGGGGAATCCATTTTTGTGCTTGCATGCGGGACTCCCATGGGTCTGTCTGGCTTGGTGCCCACGGAAGGTGACCAGCTAGTGACTGAGCCAGAGTGAGGAAATGAGTGTCTAGCCCCTACGCCAGCATCCTTCTCTCACTAAGAAACACTTTCTCCTTCATAAAGAAGCCAGTATGATGATGCTTATCAATATACAAAGGACATTCAAGGAACTTGTTTCCCACTGCTTAGGTTTTTATTCAAATAAATCAAGAATATAGTTTCTCTCTTTTCCAGCTGTTATGAGGCTTGCTGATTTAGTGTGCCTGACCCTTGGGATAAAGGCATAATGTAAAACAAAATTGTATTAATAAGATATTGCTAATATTAATCAATATGAAATGTAATAGTATTCAGGGGTGAGGAAGTCATGAAAGAATGCTGTAAGATCCTCTGGAGTCTGCAAGACCAGACCCATCCCAGTGCTTCTTGGTAAATACTCAGCCAGGAAACAGTCCCCCAAAGTGCAGTAAAGCATGCAACTCTGATGTTTGTGTTAGATGGAAATTATGGCTTGGAAAACTCCAGCAATCTCTTCAATCATGAAAACAGTGAGAGATGTTAAATTTCATGTAATTATCCAGTCAAAATGGAAGCGATATCACATTCTCTGCTTTATGTGAGAAAGAACTGCTTAAAAAGGTCAGGGTCTTTATATTCCTAGTGTATAGGCTGTATTCTAATTGAACTTCATAATGTGTCTGACAGGTAGGAAATAGCTCATTTTGACCTTCGATATCCAGTCTTTGGTTCACATAACCTAATGACGTGAGAGTATTACTTTTGTATTTTATACAATGTCTGTTATTGAAGACACTAGTTCCAAGGATACCAATCAACATTCTGTTTTTTATATTTTTCCATTTGGCTATAAGAAGCTTGTATTTGTGGAAATGCTCTCATTAAATGGAGAGAACACAGTCATATTGTTTTCGTTTTGCAAAGTGAGCTGCTGAGTTAACAGGAGACTGGAGCAAGTTCTCTGAATTCAGAGAAGCCATGGGTAGGAGTGGGAGTCAAGCCAGTCCTCCTGACTTGCTGGACTTTCCAGTCTTTCAAAAATGTGTGGAAATTTTCAACATTTAATTCTGACCCTATAGAGCCCGAGAACCACATACCTTGTCTGTATCTAAATTTTTTTTTTTTTTTTTTTTTGGTCTCTTGGGTGTGATTCATTGGAGAAGGCCAATGCCAGCCTGCATCATGGTGATAAATATGATTTTGGGGGGTGGGAGCCAGTAAGCAAACTGGCATTGAAACTGAAACCAAAGCCAAACTACACCAAACAATCTACCATACAGCTGTGTCAGCATTAGATTCACAAATACAGCTCTAAAGACCTGAAGAAATAGCACTACCTGTGAGAACATCCAGCCCCCACCTCACAAGCATGCACACCTGAGAAAAAGCAAACTGTCCTATCTTATTCTGAAGAATTGTTAAGCATCTCAAGGAAAGGGGATTTAGCCATGCTCTCTGTTGATCTTGCTCCTCTTTGATTTCTACCTCTCCTGTGGTCACAAGCTTTTGTCTCCTTTATAGGCTTTTTCTCCTCCACTGTTCCTTTATGTGCTGTTAGTCCTTGGGGTTATATCCTAGACCCTTTTCTCATCACCACTCATGCTCTTTCCTGGGGCGATTTTGTCCAGGTCCTTGCTTCAGTTACCACAAAGAGGTTGGCAGTACCAAAATCTGTGTTATCACCCTTTACCTTCACATCTCCATATAACTGTCCTTGGATCCCTAAGATTTTACATATCTCAAGCTGAGCCCATTATATTCTTCATTCCTCACCTCCTTGCCTACCCTCCTCCACTGCTACTCTAGACTTTCACTTGTAAAGCATTATCATCCACCTGGTTTAATCCGTCAGAAACTGAGGCCAACCATAACTCTTTCTGCGTCATTACTTGCCACATCTAATCCATTGCAAAGTTCTTCCAACTTTCCCTCTTACACAGCTCTCTCATCTGCCTCCTTGATTCATTTGTACTGCAACTCATCTTGTACTTTACTTGCTCTAGTCATCCCCATACATGATGCACATCCCCTACCTTTCATCCAAAGGTACCAAAACACCGGCTAGAAGGTGGTAAACAGCCAGGAGCTAAGAGTGTTGGTCTTGATTCTGTCACTTACTGGCCATGTGAACTTAGGCAGGGCACAAGACCTCCCAAGGACCCACCTGGCCCACATTATTACATTGGAAATCAATAACACTTTGCTTTCTGGAATTTGGGCATTCAGCCAGGTGATCTATAGAAGACCTTCTCAGTTTTAAGATCTGCAGTTCTATGCAAGACCTCAGGTGTTCTGACACATGGAGATAAGAACCAGATATATACTGATTAATTCAAACAGTACCACTAGAAATCCAGTGATAGTGGCATGTTGGCATTGATATTTTTAAATACTTTTTGGTCATTAAGCACCTTTTAAATATTCTATGTTTTAGAGTTTCCCATCTTGTGCTTCCTAAAATTCAAAAGAGGTCAAACTCAGTTTCTCAGCCTTGGTTAGAGATAGGACACACTTACGTTAACTCATCCCTGGCAAGAAACACAACTTTTCTGAGATTTAAGTAAATAAAAAGGTAATAAGAAGAAAAAAGGCCATTCTGGCCAGGAGGGAAGAGAGACATCTATTAGAGGTGGCATTGGCAATAGCAAATGTTAGCAACATTGCACCTCTGCTCAGCCATGCCTTCAGAGAGCCCGTGCTTGTGTTTGCAACAGTGGAGGGCAATACCTGTTAGAACAGTCTGATGATTTAATATGGGCATTGTTTATGGCTTCAGAGCCTTTAATGTGATTCTATGACCTTCCTGGAGGTTATATGGTCTACCTAATATTCTTTGATAAATTTCATCTTTGCTTAAGCAATCGACAGGGCCTCTGTTGTTTGTACCCAGGAATGAAATTCAGTACCTCCTTCTATCAGACGCAGTCAGAACATTAGTTTCTCTGGAAAGTCTTTAGCCCCTGATTGCATTGAATTCCCTCATTGTGTGTTCTTAGAGTAGATGGTGCTTTTCTTCAACATGCATTATATTTATAGAGGCATTTAAATCACCTGATTGCCTCCCCTGCTCCACTGTAAACTCTGTGAGGGTTGAGGTATGTCTGCCTTGTTCCTTCTTTTTCTTTAAAACATAGCATATTGTATAACACATAGTAATCACTCAATAGATGTTAACTTGAATCAAATTACTGACATCTAAGTGACTTATGCCGTAGTTGAGGAGGGGTTTTCTTCATCAGAGGTGAAAAATAGCTGGTCATCATCCTTAGTTTTTTGCTGAAGAATAATTTTAAAATGTAACTTGGACCAGTGTTGAGGTTACTAGAACTTTAGGATGTTAGGCCTGATTCATTATTAAGCCTCCTTGAGTTCTTGAAGTTGCTTATTTCTTTGAACTTTCTACTTTTAAAGATAAAGATGGGACTTAAAAAAGGTAAATCTGATGATATTAGTCACACACGTTTCACCCATCATCTGCTAAAGGCCTTATTAAAATAGCAATTAAAAAGTGTATGAACTCATGAAGACAAAGAGAAGGAGAGCATGAGCTCCAGCATAGGAAGGAGGGTGCCAGATGTGTCAGGCAGGGAGGCAGTGCACAGAGGTTTATGAGGCTTGAGGCCAGAGAGAGTCGTTCTCCCTCCCCATGTCATGGTGCAGCAGAAAGGTGGCGGTAACGTGTAGGCAGTGGATGTGCTGGTAAATATTTTACAACCAGCTCTGAAGGGAAACGAAAGCAAGAAGGAAAAAAGGAAGAAGGGGGAAAGAAAGCAAGCCCTGATGTGTAGCATTTACTGATTTTTGTGGTGGAAGTACACCAACATGGTCAGTTTCAAGCTCCCTATGTGGTGTCATTGAATCTGGAATAGATTGAGAAGAAAGGTACATTATTGGTTCTTTGGGCTGACAGGAGACAGCTCTGGCACGTCATTGGGTACAAGGCCAAAAATAGTGAGACTGACCCAATTTTAGTGTATAGAGAGATCAGTCTATCCCCAGACCTTCCCCCTAGTTCATACCTGCACTCCAATTCATACAAACCTACGCCCCAATTCATAATAATCAAACTGACCCCCCAGTTCATACGAAGAATGCCAGAGCTATGTGTCTGCGATCTCCCCACCACATACACACAGACTTGGAAAACAAACTTGGCTCAGGAACGGAGCTTCAACTCTCTAAGAATGAATGCATGCCAGAAAGGAATTATCTAGGAATATTTATAAAGATTGTTTATTTATTTATGTGTGCTTATATAAAATTTTAAACTGTTTTAGAAGACTATTGACTATTTAAAGCAAAACAGCTAAAATGTTTTGTGAAGGTTTAAAATAAAATATAAGAACAGCAGTAGCACAGGAGAGAAATAAACCCATGACTGTGCTAAGGTTCCTACACTATTGCTTCCTCATGAAGCAATATGTTACTGTTTAAAGGTAGTCTTCGATAACTTAAAGGTACATATTGTAATTTCTAGATCAATCACTATAGAAATAAAGTCAGGAAGAGGTATATAAAAGAAGTCAATACTGAAATGTAATCAGTTCACCTAAAAGAAGGCAGTAAAGGAGAAACAGAAGAGCAGAGATCAAAGGGGATAAATATAAAACAGATACCAAGATGAAAGACTTTAAATCAGCCAATTCAGTAATTAAATTGAATATAAACACACCAGGTAAATTTTTAAAAAATCTAGTGTCTCAGTTGTGCTAATTGCACCGTGAGTACTCAATAGCTACACATGGCTTGTGGCTACTACACCAGACAGTAGAGATGCAGACACTTCTGTCATCATAGAAAATCCTGCTGGACAGCACTGTAGTGGACAGTATTTATTCAATACACGAGTGAAACTGTGTCTATGCTGATAATTGATTTCTTCTAAATTGGTGGATGACTCTTCAGGAGAATGAGAGGCAGGAGAGATGATGATGGATGAGAGAAATAAAACTTATCTCCTGTAAGAATAAACTAATAGATACCATATAGCATAGATAAAAGTACTCTCCACATTTTATTTTAGGAATATGGAGGCAACTGGCATGGGGAGAGATTAAAGGAATTTTTCAGGGGAATAGAATAGGAGGCAAGCTGGAGTAGGATAGAAAATCAGGGTAGAAAATTGAGTGTCTTAAGTCTTTTGGAGGTATTTGATTTTTTTAAATGTAGGCATATATTAACTGGATAAAATACTTGTAAAAAAAATCCAGACAAAATCTATTATATATATCTTAGTATTTGATCATGACATTCAAGGAGCTGCTGCTAAGTCACTTCTGTCATGTCTGACTCTGTGTGACCCCATAGACGGCAGCCCACCAGACTCCCCCCATCCCTGGGATTCTCCAGGCAAGAACACTGGAGTGGGTTGCCGTTTCCTTCTCCAGTGCATGAAAGTGAAAAGTGAAAGTGAAGTCACTCAGTTGTGTCCGACCCTCTGTGACCCCACAGACTGAGGCCTTCAAGGCTCCTCTGTCCACGAGATTTTCCAGGCAAGAGTACTAGAGTGGGTTGCCATTGCCTTCTCCTATTCAAGGAGCTAAAAACTGAAAATTTATGGAGCTTCAGTGTTATAATGAAGCTTGTTTAATGTACTACAAAATAAAAACAAATATAAGAAAAATACATAAAAGGTGGTGTTAGTGGTAAAGAACTTGCCTGCCAATGCAGGAGACATAAAAGACATGGATTTGATCCCTCAGTCAGTTCAGTTCAGTTGCTCAGTCGTGTCCAACTGTTTGCGACCCCATGAATTGCAGCACGCCAGGCCTCCCTGTCCATCACCATCTCCCAGAGTTCACTCAAATTCAAGTCCATTGAGTCGGTGTTGCCATCCAGCCATCTCATCCTCTGTCATCCCCTTCTCCTCCTGCCCCCAATCCCTCCCAGCATCAGAGTCTTTTCCAATGAATCAACTCTTCGCATGAGGTGGCCAAAGTACTGGAGTTTCAGCTTTAGCATCATTCCTTCCAAAGAAATCCTAGGACTGATCTCCTTCAGAATGGACAGTTTGGATCTCTTTGTAGTCCAAGGGACTCTCAAGAGTCTTCTCCAACACCACAGTTCAAAAGCATCAATTCTTCGGTGCTCAGCCTTCTTCACAGTCCAACTCTCACATCCATACATGACCACTGGGAAAACCATAGTCTTGACTAGACAGACCTTAGTTGGCAAAGTAATGTCTCTGGTTTTGAATATGCTATCTAGGTTGGTTATAACTTTTCTTCCAAGGAGTAAGCATGTTTTAGTTTCATGGCTGCAGTTACCACCTGCAGTGATTTTAGAGCCCCCCAAAATAGTCTGACACTGTTTCCACTGTTTCCCATCTATTTCCCATGAAGTGATGGGACCAGATGCCATGATCTTCGTTTTCTAAATGTTGAGCTTTAAGCCAACTTTTTCACTCTCCACTTTCACTTTCATCAAGAGGCTGTTTAGTTCCTCTTCACTTTCTGCCATAAGGATGGTTTCATCTGCATATCTGAGGTTATTGATAGTTTTCCCAGCAATCTTGATTCCAGCTTGTGTTTCTTCCAGCCCAGCGTTTCTCTAGGTTTGGATAATTCCCTGGAGGAGAACATTGCAACCCACTCCAGTATTCTTGCCTGGAGAATCCCATGGACAGAGGAGCCTGGCAGGCTACAGTCCATAGGGTCAAAAAGAGTCAACTGAAGCAATTTAGCATGCATGGATAGATACATTATATAAGCTATAAAGAATTAAGAGACATATTCTAAAGATGCAAGGGAGGATTTATCCATTGGCAAGGCACATTGAGTCTGCATAATATGAGAGAAAAGAAAGCAGAAAGAGATGCTGTTGGGTCCTGGATTCTAAGGTGGGAAACTGAGCAAACGAGGGAATGCTGGCTTTATTCAGAGCCTGATTCTTCCTGTTGTGGCCTCTAACGGTACTGCTCATAACAGGCAGATTTGCCCCCTTGAGAGAATGAAGCCAGGATCCAGGGAATCTGAACTTCGGGCACTGTGCAGCAAGAGAAATGTGTATTCTCTTTTGGCCATGGGATTTCTGAGAAAACCCTGGCTCAGAGTCAGACTAACTTAGCTGGGACTGCAGCTCTGCCACGTTACAGCAGTGTAATCAGAGGCGAGTACATCTATAGTCATTCTCAGTCTCTTAGTTTAGGATGCATTTACACATGTTGGAATTTTGGGCAACACAGTCAGAGATGAAAGACTCAAAACGAAACTGAATCATTTGGTAACAATTAAAATGTAGTCATTACTACTATATAGATGTTTCCTAAAGTCTGTAAGGGTATCCAAAGTTTTATACTTTTAATTTGAAAGATTCCCCTCAGCAGAATGTCAGTCTTTGCATGTACATGCCCTGATGGTTATAGTTAGACCTCCATCCATGGAGTAGAGCTTTTACTTATTTCAGGACACAATCTTCCCTTTGGTGCTGACTCGTCTTTTTGCTTTCCTTCCTACCTAGTCTAATGTGAGCAGAATTGTTCCCAGTTCTACATCTTGTAACACAACCTACTCAGCAAAATGCTCCATCAGGCAGTTAACTGTCTGAATTGTCTGCTCAATGGCAAGTTGTAGCAGAAGGCAATTTCTTACCCAGTCAATATTTGGCAAAGCACTAGGGTGATTTAAGATTCACAGACATGACCTACCAGACTGGTTGGGAACCACTGGCTTACCCTCTCTGACAAAGGTCATTTCTGACCCTGGAATGAAGCTTGTATAGGATAGTTCTTCACTGTACCATCCTAGCTCATGGTTCTCTATGGGGGTAATTGTGAAGATTCCTATTCTACCAAAGAGGAAACTGCTCTTTAGAGAGCCATTGGTTCCATTTGATAGGAGCAGATTTTTTTTCCAACTCCTCTATACTTCCTTCCTGCCCCCCATGTATATACTCATATGATAAACCTCTGTTGGTCATATCCAAGGCAGTTTGATTTCATAGGAGAAAGAGCTGGCTTATTGCAGCTATCTGAAGCTATTTTCCCCAACAGCTGAGTAATGAGAAACAATTATTATTGAGAAACAGTAAAATGAAAAATATATGGGAGGTTGTGAAAGGTTAGACCAATTGTCAGTAGTCATACTGAGTAAGCAATACAGATGTATGTGGTAAGTTACTGTGTAATCCTAAAAGTTTTTTTCCTCTTGTAATTATCTTTATTGTGACATTTGAAAGCCTTTGCAAATTAGAAGTTGTATTCCCTTTCTTGCTCAGTGACATCACCATTCACTCTGTGATCCAAGTCATGAATTTGGAGTACTCTTTTTCCTTACTGCATAAATACTTCTGTTTCTTCATCACCCTCATTTGATCCACCACACAGTCCTATTAACCTGAATTCCAAGATATATCTTTTATCTATTCCCATCCTATTCTAATATCATGAATGTAGCTTTACGGTCAGACTGCTTGGTTTGAACTCAGTTCTGTCTCTTGGCATCTATGCATCCTTCTCCAGGAGTAAATTAGAGGAGTCTTGTTACCTAATGCATGCCAACTCCTCCAAGATACATGTCCTCTTCCCTCCACTACAAACAGCTTTTCTTGCTGCAGTTTTCAGGGTTTCTTTTTTTAGTAAGAGTAGACACTGTCTTATTGTTTAGTTACCCTATTTACTTCTTTCTCTCTGTTCATGTCTTTTGCCCATTTTCACATCTTAGACTATTCTTTTTTATGTTTTATTTAATAATTTACATTTCAACCTTCTCTTTAGGAGCCATTTATTTAATACTTATCTTCATATTTCAGGTTACCCTTAGAAGCAATAAAATAGGAAAAGGAGTATGTCAAGGCTGTATATTGTCACTCTGCTTATTTAACTTCTATGCAGAGTACATCATGAGAAACCCTGGGCTGGAAGAAACACAAGCTGGAATCAAGATTGCTGGGAGAACTATCAATAACCTCAGATATGCAGATGAAACCATTCTTATGGCAGAAAGTGAAGAGGAACTAAACAGCCTCTTGATGAAAGTGAAAGAGGAAAGCGAAAAAGTTGGCTTAAAGCTCAACATTCAGAAAACGAAGATCATGGCATCTGGTCCCATCACTTCATGGGAAATAGATGGGGAAACAGTGGAAACAGTGTCAGACTTTTGTGGGGGGGGGGCCTCCAAAATCAGTGCAGATGGTGACTGCAGCCATGAAACTAAAAGATGTTTACTCCTTGGAAGAAAAGTTATGACCAACCTAGACAGCATATTGAAAAGCAGAGACATTACTTTGCCAGCAAAGGTCAGGGGGGGGGCCTCCAAAATCAGTGCAGATGGTGACTGCAGCCATGAAACTAAAAGATGTTTACTCCTTGGAAGAAAAGTTATGACCAACCTAGACAGCATATTGAAAAGCAGAGACATTACTTTGCCAGCAAAGGTCTGTCTAGTCAAGACTATGGTTTTCCCAGTGGTCATGTATGGATGTGAGAGCTGGACTGTGAAGAAGGCTGAGCACCGAAGAATTGATGCTTTTGAACTGTTGGAGAAGACTCTTGAGAGTCCCTTGGACTGCAAGGAGATCCAACCAGTCCATTCTAAAGGAGATCAGCCCTGGGTGTTCTTTGGAAGGAATGATGCTAAAGCCGAAACTCCAGTACTTTGGCCACCTCATGCGAAGAGTTGACTCACTGGAAAAGACTCTGATGCTGGAGGGATTGGGGGCAGAAGGAGAAGGGGACGACCGAGGATGAGATGGCTGGATGGCATCACGGACTCGATGGATGTGAGTCTGAGTGAACTCTGGGAGATGGTGATCAACAGGGAGGCCTGGCGTGCTGCAATTCATGGGGTCGCAAAGAGTCAGACACGACTGAGCAACTGAACTGAACTGAACTGAACTGAACTGAACTGAAAATACGTAACCAGCACTACCAAAGCATTTAATATCACCCGAAGATAGTTTCCTTAGAAATTATTTGCATAAAGTAAGTAAATTTTGTATTTAGGTTGTTAATGCTGAATCATTATTATTATTACTGTAAATTATTATTTTTAATAACTAAAAATTTTAATTAAAGTATAATTTACTAACAGTGTTGTGTTAATTTCTTTTGTGTGCCAAAATGACTCAGTTATACACATACATATGTTCTTTTTTATATTCTTTTCCACTGTGGTTTATCCCAGGATATTGAATAGAGTTCCTTGTGCTATACATTAGGACTATGTTCTTTATCCATTCTATAAGTAATGGTTTGCATCCACTAAGCCCAAACTCCCAGTCTATCCCTCCCCCACAACCCTCCATGTTTGTAACCATGTCTGTTCTCTATGTCTGTGAGTCTGTTTGTTTTGTAGATAGGTTCATTTGTGCTATATTTTAGATTCCACATATAAGTGCTATCATATGGTATTTGTCTTTCTACTTCTGACTTATTTCACTTAGTATAATAATCTCTAGTTGCATCTTTGTTGCTGCAAATGACATTATTTCATTCTTTTTAGTGGCTGAATAGTATTCAGTTGTATATATGTACCACATCTTCTTTATCCATCCATCTGTTGATGGGCATTCAGATTGCTTCCATTTCTTGGATATTGTAAATAGTTCTCCTGTGAGTATAGTGGTGCATGTATCTTCTTGACTTACACTTTGTCTAGGAGTGGGATTTGTGGATCATATGGTAGTTTTTATTTTTAGTTTTCTGAGGACCTCTGTAATGTTCTCTAGAGTAGGTGTACCAATTTACATTCCCACCAACAGTATAGGAGGTTTCCCTTTTCTTCACACCCTTCAGCATTTGTCATTTGTAGAATTTTAAATGATGGCCATTTTGAGTGGGCATTCTTGTCTTGTTCCAGATTTTAGTGGGAAGACTTTCAGTTTTTACAGTGGAGTGTTATACTGACTGTGGGTTTGTCATAAATAGCTTCTACTGTGTTGAGATATGTTCCCTCTGTACCCTACTTTGGTAAGAATTTTTATCATTGAGTTTTACTGAATGCTTTTCCTGCATTTACTGAGAAGATCATGTATGTGGTGGATCACATTGATTGATTTGTGTATTTTGAACTATCCTTGTGAACCTGGGATGAATCCCACTGGGTTGTGGTTTACAATCTTTTCAATATGTTGTTGGATTTGGCTTGCTAGTGTTTTGGTGAGAATTGTTACATGTATATTCATCAAAGGTATTGGTCTGTTATTTTCTTTTTTGGTGGTATCTTTGTTTTTGTTATCACGGTGATGGTAACTTCATAGAATGAAAGTGTTTCCTCCTCTTCAGTCTTTTGGAAGAGTTTGAGAAGGACTCATGTAAGTTCTTCTTTGTATGCTTGGAAGAACTTACCCATGAAGCCATCTAGTTGTAGGCTTTTGTTTGTAGGGAGTTTTTTTTTTTTTTAATTACAGATTTCTACTTCATGTTTAGTAATTAATCTGTTCAAGTTATCTATCTCTTCTTGATTTAAATTTAGAGGGCTTTATGTTTAAAGAGTTGTCTATTACTTTTAAGTTATTGAATTTGTTGACATATAATTGTTCATTGTATTCTCTTCTGTTTTTTTTATATTTCTGTAGTATTGATTGATATTTCTCCTTTTTCATTTCTTATTTTGTTTATTTGGATCCTCTTTCTTTTCTTCTTGGTGAGCCTGACCAGAAGTTTGTCAATTTTGTTTACCCTTTCAAAGAACCAGTTCTTGTTTTATTGACTTTTTTTCTTTTTTTTTTTAATCTCTATTTTATTTTTTTTTATGATCTTTACTTTTTTTTCAAATTTAGGGTATTTTATTCCAAAGATAGTGTGCCCACTTACTACACTGAAAGTGATGATTTGTTGATAAGTTTTTAAAAATTATTCTCAAATAGAGATTTATGTTAAGGGTTTAAGTGTCAAGAAGTCTACATTTTCTTGCTCTCTTCCCCTATATTTTATGTTTTCATATCCTCTTTTACATCTTCATGTTTATCCTTTTGCTGTCCGTGTGTGTATCGTCACTTTCACAATTTTTTTTTCTTTTTGATCTGTATAGTGGCTTATTGAAGAGATTTACTTTCCAATTGTGATTTTTGTCTTTCCTGTATCTTCTTGCTTCATTCTAATTAGAGAAGACCTTTCAATATTTCTTCTAGGAAAGTTTAATATTGCTGTCTTCTTTTAGTTTTTGCTTTTCTAAGAAATTCTTTACTTCTCTTTGTATTCTAGATGATAATCTTGCTGGTTGGAGTAGGTTGCAGATTTTTCTCTTTCAAGACTTTGAATATATTTTTCCATTCTCTTCTAACCTGCAGCATTTCTGTAGAGAAATAAGCTGATAGCCTTATGGGGATTCTCTTGCAATCAACTCTTGGTGCCTTTAGAATCCTTTCTTTAATTTTTTCCATTTTTATTGTAATATATCTTGGTGTTAGTCTATGTTTGAAACCATTTGTGCTTCCTCTATCTGAATATCTATTTTCATCTTTAGGTTAGTGGACTTTTCAGCCATAATTTCTTCAAATACATTTTCAATCCCCTTTGCTCTTTCTTCCTCTTCTGGAATCCCCATTATGCATAAATTGGCACACTTTATATTATCCCAGTGGAGAAGGCAGTGGCACCCCACTCCAGTACTCTTGCCTGGAAAATCCCATGGACAGAGGAGCCTGGAAGGCTGCAGTCCGTGGTGTCGCTGAGGGTTGGACGCAGCTGAGCGATTTCACTTTCACTTTTCACTTTCATGCATTGGATAATTAAATGGAAACCCACTCTAGCCTTCTTGCCTGGAGAATCCCAGGGATGGCAGCCTGGTGGGCTGCCATCTATGGGTTGCACAGAGTTGGACACAACTGAAGCGACTTAGCAGCAGCAGCAGCAGCAGCATATTATCTCAGAGGTCTTTATGTTGCTTTCATTTTTTTATTTGGCTTTCTATCTACTGTCCTGATTGGATGATTTCCATTATTCTGTTTTTCAGATCACTTATTCGATCTTTTGCATTATTCATTCTGTTATTCACTGCCTTTAGGTCAGCTTTTGTCTCAGTAAATGAATTTTCTAATTTTTCTTGGTTCTGCCCTATAGTTTCTAACTCCTTTTTTATAGCAACCTGCATTTCTGTTGATTTTTATTGTTGTTGTTTAGTT
>SJYC01065189.1:0-29426 GCA_006408675.1 Madoqua kirkii
TCACTCCTCATTAGCTGCTGATGTGCCTTGACTTTTCTTGGTGAATTCACATGAGTGGGGGACATGGTGGTGGAGACTGTCTTTTTCCCATTGCTTTTGAGGGTGAAAGTGCATTTTAGTGGGGAGGAGGGGTGATGTCAGCACAGTCTGGGGCCAAGAGCTAGGCACTCACTGATTCTCCACCCTGGCTACCCAGCATGGCTGGTGGAGGCTGCCCTGGGCTGAACTGGGTGGCGGGTTTCACCTGGGGTGGCCTCTGTGGACCTTGGCCAGGCTGCCTGGCCCTTCCTCCTGGCGGTGGATGGGCGAACATCCTGTGTGGTGCCTCCTGGCCCGCAGCCCGCCAGTGGCGAGAGCCCAGTGCCCACAGAGAGCACATTTACTGCTTATGTAATGCCTCTGGTATTCACTGGCAGGGACAAAGAGCAGAGCCTCACAAAGGATGTGCTCGCAGTTGCTATGACAGTTTCCAAGCCTCCCCCCCCGCTAATTCCACCTAATCGTCCTGTGTTTCAGGCACTGCAGCTGAGGTGGCCATGCTGTCTGGCCCAGGATCTCACACTAGGTATTGGAGTTCCTCGCCTACAGATGGCCTCTGAGGCAAGCGCAGGTCTGCTTAAGCTTCAGGGGCCCTGCACCATGGGTCACCCATGGGTCACCCATGGGCTGCCTCTCAGCTTCACATCTTCGTAATTTCACAGTAGAGTTTCAGGACCCCTATCTCCACATGCATGCATGTACACGCACACCACCTAGCCCCCCTCCCAACGCAGAGACAGTAGGGTTGGGGAAGTACTTATCCCCAAGGGGGCTGCCAGCTGGGCCTTATCCTTCCCTCCTCACCACCCTTCTTGCCCACCCAGAGGAATTAGAGCCCCAAGAGGAATCTGTCCATTTGTCCATCTGCTTGCCCATCCATGTGTACAGGTATTCGCTCAACAGACACCTTGTTGAGGGCTGGCCACATGCCCAGATAGTGTACAACAGAGAGCTGGTTAGAGTGGGCCCACTGACAGAGGAGGTGGACATGAGCAATTGAAATGAGGAGTACACAGTCTAAAAGGGGAAAACAGACAGGGGACATGGGGCCCTAGAGGAGAGGGAGCCTCAGGCTTCCAAGCACTTCAGAGGTGCCCAGGTGGGCCAGGAAGTCAGCAGAGGGGTCAGTGTGAGTAGAGAAATGGTGTCAGGTTCTTGTTCATTTGCTCAGTCCTGTCCGACTCTTTGTGACTCCAGGGACCGCAGCATGCCAGGCCTCCCTGTCCTTCACCACCTCTCAGAGCTTGCCCAAACTCATGTCCATCAAGTCGGTGATGCCATCCAACCATCTCATCCTCTGCTGTCCCCTTCTCCTCTTGCCTTCAGTCTTACCCAGCATCAGGGTCTTTTCCAATGAGTCAGCCCTTCTCATATGGTGGCCAAAGTATTGGAACTTCAGCCTCAGTCCTTCCAACGAATATTTAGGACTGATTTCCTTTAGGATGGACTGGTTTGATCTCCTTGCAGTCCAAGGGGCTCTCAAGAGTCTTCTCCAACACCACAGTTCAAAAGCATCAATTATTTGGTACTCAGTCTTCTTTATGGTCCAACTCTCACATCCATACATGACTACTGGAAAAGCCATAGCTTTGACTATATGGACTTCCTGGTGGCTCAGACGGTAAAGCGTCTGTCTACAACGCGGGAGACTCGGGTTCGATCCCTGGGTCAGGAAGATCCCCTGGAGAAGGAAATGGCAATTCACTCCAGTACTATTGCCTGGAAAATCCCATGGACAGAGGAGCCTGGTAGGCTATAGTCCATGGGGTCACAGAGTCGGACACGACTGAGCGACTTTGCCAAAAAAGGTTGGTCGTAGCTTTTCTCCCAAGGAGCAAATGTCTTTTAATTTCATGGCTTCAGTCACCATCTGTAGTGATTTTGGAGCCCAAGAAAATAAAGTTTGTCACTATTTCATTGTTTCCCTATCTATTTGCCATGAAATGATGAGACTAGATGCCATGATCTTCCAATCTCGTTTTCTGAATCTTGAGTTTTAAGCCAGTTTTTTCACTCTCTTCTTTCCCCTTCATCAAGAGGCTCTTTAGTTTCTCTTCATTTTATGCCATAAAGGTAGTGTCATCTGCATATCTGAGGTTATAGATATTTCTACCAGAAATCTTGATTCCATCTTGTGCTTCATCTAGCCCAGCATTTCATATGATATACTCTGCATATAAGTTAAATAAACAAGGTGACAATATACAGCCTTGATGTACTCCTTTTCCAATTTTGAACCACTCTGTTGTTCCATGTTCAATTTTGTTTGCTTCTTGACCTGCATACAAGTTTCTCAGGAGGCAGGTCAGGTGATCTGGTATTCCCATCTCTTGAAAAATTTTGCAAAGTTTGTTGTGATCCACCAAATCAAAGGCTTTAGCATAGTCAGTGATGCAGAAGTAGATGTTTTTCTGGAAGTCTCTTGCTTTTTCTAGGATCCAATAGATGTTGGCAATTTGATTTCTGGTTCCTCTGCTTTTTCTAAATCTAGCTTGTACATCTGAAAGTTCTCAGTTCATACACTGCTGAAGCCTAGTTTGAAGGATTTTGGCATTACCTTGCTAGCAAGTGAAATGAGTGCAGCTGTATGGTAGTTTGAACATTCTTTGGCATTGCCCTTATTTGGGGTTGGAATGAAAACTGACATTTTCCAGTCCTGTGGCCACTGCTGAGATTTCCAAATTTGCTGGCATATTGAGTGCAACACTTTCACAGCATCATCTTTTAGGATTTGAAATAACTCAGTGGAATTCCATCACCTCCATTAGCTTTGTTCGTAGTGATGTTTCCTAAGACCCACTTGACTTTGCATTCCAGGATGTCTGGCTCTAGGTAAGTGATCACACCATCCTGTGATGGGTGTTGGCGGTCTGGCTCTATTTAGGGCCTAGTGAAGGGTTCTGTTGTTCAGTCATTAAGTCGTGTCTGACTCTGTGACCTCATGAACTGCACATGCTAGACTTCCCTGTCCTTCACTATCTCCTGGGGTTTGCTCAGATTCCTGTCCACTGTTGTGTCCATGATGCTATCTAATCATCTCATCCTTTGTCACTCCTTCTCCTGCCCTTAACTTTTCCTGGCATCAGGATCTTTTCCAGTGAGTCAGTTTCATCAGGTGGCCAGAGTATTGGAACTTCAGTTTCAACATCAGTCCTTTCATTTAATATTCTGGGTTGATTTCCTTCAGAATGGACAGGTTTGATATCCTTGCTGTCCAAGGGACTCTCAAGAGTCTTCTCCAACACCACAGGTCAAAAGCATCAATTCTTTGGCGCTCAGGCTTCTTTATAGTCCTACTCTCACATCCGTACAGGACTACTGGAAAAACCACAGGTCTGACTATATAGACCTTTGTTGGCAAAGTGATGTCTGCTTTTTAAAATGCTGTCTAGGTTTGTGAAGGGTTCTGGGGGCTTGCAGTGAGGCCACTGTGTGGTGTAGACCCCCAGAAATACAGCCATCAGAACATCAGCAGGACTCTAAGGTGAAGCTGGGAGCCGGCACCAGTTCTGCTCTCAACAGCCTCAGACAGAGTCAGGACAGCCAAAGGTCAAAGATGTCACTCCTCTGTCCCTGCCCTGCATCCCCAAACCCAGCAGTGAGCAGGAATGTGGGAAGGGCAAGAAGCACAGTGGGGTAGCTGGGGGCCTCTGGAAGCAGATGGACCCAGGGGATCATTCCCCATGAACTAGCTGGGCAATCAGGGGCCTGCCTCATAGCTTCTGAATTCCGTATCCTCAGGATGAGGGCCATGTGTGAACAAAGATGAAGTTTGATAATATAGAGAGAGCTCAGGACGTAGACTCTGCCACCATAATTAAATGGGGATGTGGTTTTCTTTTCCTACAAGAAGAGATGGGGGAGAGAGGTGCATCTGGCCTCAGTCATGCATGGAGCCTTCAGAAGCAAACACTGGGGTCTCGGCTTTATTTTGTGGGCAGGATAAGCCCGCCCAAGGCTGAGCTTGGAGAAGGCTGCTCCCAGTCCTGACTCCCACCTTGTCCCTCCCACACTGCCCCCATTCTCTGCTTCCTCCTGGTTTGCAGGCAGGAGACACCTTTGGTTTTGGGCTCTCCTGGCTCTGGCCAGGGTCTCTGAGTTCAGGACTGCTGTCTGGCTCCGAGTTGTGCCAGGCTCCTACCAATGACAAGTTTAGAAGGTATGGCTGAGGCAGGTGCAGGACTTGAGTTTGGTGGCCCCCTAGCATTCTCCCTCTTCTCGCCACTGCCCTGTAAATCCTGGTCATTGGCGTGAAGCCTCTAGGTCTGTGATCTCTTTGGTCTTAGGAGATAGGATTGCTTGGAGGGAGCTATGTTTATGTATAAGCCTCTGAAAAAAAGTAGTGGCTTAAGGAAAAATTCTGCCCGTTCTGCCTTGGGAAAGCCTGCCTTTTCCTCTGCCATAGGGAGGACGGCATCTCTCTGTCCTCTGACCTTGCTGTTTGGAGTAAGGGTGCCATGGGTTGTGCTGGGAGCCAGGACCCCCAACCACTGCTATGAGCCCCAGCTTGCTCTGAACCTTGGCAGAACAGTTTGGAACCAGAGGGGAAGATGAGAATATGTGAGCAGAGCGACTTTGCTGGTGGGTGCTCAGGAGCTGGTAGCCTCCAGAATGTTCGCGGGGATCCTCACGAGGAAGAAGAGACAGAATAGAGGGGCGCTGTCGAGTGCAGCGTCACGGCAGGCCTGGCAGGGCCTCTGTGCTCATCCCCGCGGCTGACGGGATAGACCCGGGGTCTCAGTTGTCATCTGGTGCCACAGTATGGGCGGCTCAAGACAGATGGTAACAGATGCGGAAGAGACAGCAGGCAAGGGCCCTCTGCGGGGCCTATGGCCACGTTTGTACTTATGAGAACTCTGCGTAGTGCCTCTCACCCCTGCTGGACTGTGGGGACCAAGAGGGCAAGGACCAAGTTTAACTTTTCTCCCCATTGTGTCCCCTGTACCCCACACAGTGCCTGCCCACAGTACATGCTCAGTTAAAACCTGGTGAATGAACACTGTTGAGTGAGTGGAGACCAGGGAATTTCCATGGGGTGCAGAGAAGTTAGAGACCAGAGAGTTTCCATGGGGTGGATCATCGAGGCGAGGGCAGCCCTAGGAGGACCTGGGCCCATGTAGCGCTCACAGATGAGGCCTGCCCTGGGTCTGGGGAGAGTGATGCAGACGTGATATCTTTGGAGGGAGGGAGAAGCTCTGTGTGCTCTCCCAGGTTCTGCCCCATCGCAGGCACGTGGTATAGCACTGGATGGTGTTCATGGCTTTCAGGGAGTCAGAGGGCTCAGTAGTCTGTGTCTCCACACAGAACTTTGGTAGTGCTCCTTGGCCTGGCACAGGCAGTGTCTGTCTGTAGCAAGGTGGCCATCGGAACCCTTGGGAGGACAGAGCAAGGGCAACTGAGTCAATCAATTTATCAATAAAACAGGTTGCTGACCCTGACCTGTGCAGATCCCCCTCAGGCTCTCAAATCAGAACCCCTCCTTCCTTCGAGGTGGAAATAGAAGTGAAATTTTCCTCCAGAGATACGAAGGGTATTGCAATTTGGGAAGACACAACCTATTTTTTATAATTGTATAATTTGTATATAATTTTTTGGTAATAAAGTGTGATAATGATAGCTCTGTTCTCATAACAGGCTCCCTAATCTTCTAATTATGAAAGATATTTCCTGGGCTCCAGAATGGTCCAACTTTAAAAGTTTTAATTTTTTTTAAAAATGAGAGTCAGTGTTGGCTATATGCTTTTCAGTGAGTCTAAATCTCCTGAACAGAGCAGAGACAACAGCTCTGTTCAGTCCTTGGCCTCTTCCAGGAGGATGACCAGGAGGGAGAGACTTCTCTTAACAAATGGAAATCTTTCCATGTTTTCCAGAAATGTTATCACCTTTAACATTTAGCCAACCTTAACAACGTATGTGGTTTACTTTCTGCCACATCCATTAAACAAACACTAACTGAGCACCTACTGTGTGCCAGGCACTGTTGAAGGTCTACCGTCATGTAGGGTCTCCCCACATATAGGTGAGAGAGGCACGAATCAAACAATCATTCTAAAGAACATGACGTTGCATCTGTGACGTGAGCTGTGATGTGAGGTGCCTGGGGCAGCCACAGCAGATGATGGTGGGCCTGACCTAATCAGAGAGACCAGAGAAGACCCCTGAGGAAGTGATTTTTGAGTTGGGACATGAAGGATAAGTGGGGGTTGCCAGGATGAAGGGTGAGGGGAACACTTCAAGCTAAGGAAGAAGCCTGAGGTGGGAGGGAGTCTGACCTATTCTCACACTGATGGGACACCAGTTCTTGCCACCTCCCTCCTGTGGCCAGAGCAGTAAAGATCTCATCCTGGACCACCTGGAGCTCATGTCCCTGCTGGAGAGGCTGGAGCCTCTTCCCATCAATGGGAGTCAGCCCCTCCCATCAATGTCCTCCAGGAGGGTTTCTTTTTGGTCAGTATGTCTACTTGGCACAGTCACAGCTCTGGGGACAGAATCCAGCTGAGCTTCACAAGTGCAGGCCACCACCATCCCTTACCATAGCTCACCTGGATTGACAACAGCCTCCTCACCACCCCTCACAGCCAGAGGACAGAGGTGACTACATCACAGCCCGCTCAAACCCTTCAGTGACAGCCCTACCATCAGTGGATAGAATCTACACTCAGACTCTGCTCTGCACACTCCAGACACTCAACTTGTCTCAGGCTGGTGGGTGTACCTGGCTCTCCCTGTCCTTGACATCTTTGTTTTCTAATATTTATGTATTTATGTGCCTGCACCAGATCTTAGTTGTGACATGCAGGATCTTTCTTGGGGCGTGCAGGCTCTTTGCTGTGGCCTGTGGGATCTTAATTCACTGTCCAGGAATTGAACTCAGGCCCCCACTGCATTGGGAGTGCAGTCTTAACCACTGGACCATCAGGGAAGTCTCTCCTAGTGTCTTCGCAAAGTGAAGTGAAGTTGCTCAGTCGTGTCTGACTCTTTGCGACCCCATGGGCTGTAGCCTACCAGGCTCCTCTGTCCATGGGATTTTCCAGGCAATAGTCCTGGAGTGGATTGCATGTGCCATTTAATCTTCCTGTCCCAACCCGACCCTGCTATTGTTGTTCAGTCACTAAGTTGTGTCCAGTTCTTTGTAACCCCGTGGACTGCAGCACGTCAGTCTCCTCTGTCCTTCACTGTCTCCTGAAGCACGCTGAAACTCATGTCCACTGAGTCAGTGATGTCATCCAACCATCTCATCCTGTGTCGTTCCCTTCTTATCTTGCCCTCAATCTTTCCCCTCATCAGGGACCTTTCCAGTGAGTTGGCTCTTTGCATCAGGTGGCCAAAGTATTGGAGCCTCAGCATCAGTCCTTCCAATGAATATTCAGGGCTGATTTCCTTTAGGATTGACTGGTTTGATCTCCTTGCCCTCCAAGGAGGACTCTCCTTGCCTTAAGTGTCTTCTCCCACTCTCATATCCATAGATAACTACTGGAAAAGCCATAGCTTTGGCTGTATGGACCTTTGTTGCAGGGTGATGTCTCTGCTTTTAAATACTCTGCTTACCCTTATCTATTTGACAAATTCCTTCCCTTCCTTCTCTTCTGAGCTTAAAAATCACCTCTTCCGGGAGGCCTCCCATGACTCCTGCTGCAGCCCCTTCCCAGCTCCAGGATCTATTCTTCCACTCCACGTTTCTCCAGATGCTTGTTTAGTATTAGTGTTCCCCTTCTGGGATGTATATTTCCTGACACCAGGCACATGTCTGTCTGATTCGCAGCGCGGCGTGTCTTCAGGGTCTCTATAGTACAGACACGCAGTGTGCACAGTCAGCAAGCGAGTGAGCGCTGAGGTTATAGCTCAGTGGCTGTGTCCTTCCTCTGCCCTCCCACTGGGATCTTCACTGCAGCCCCTTATCCCTTCACGGGCTCTGGCTTCCTGTTGATGTCAATTGTGGAGTGTTCCCGGGTGCCATTTCTCAGCTTGTGGAGGGAGTCTGTCTAGGGGACAGACAGCCTTTCCTGCATTTGCCCCAGCCTCGAGAGTTCAGCCACTCGGGGATGGATGTGAGCAGGTGTTAGTGGGAAAATTGGACCTACAGGGCGTTCAGTGGGAGATCTATGTCAAACCTTTTCTGGGGCAAAAGTGAGTAATTCAGGAATCTGTAGGGAAATGATGTGGAGAGTCCATTCCCTCAAGTGTTCAGCTCTGGGCAGCTCAGTCAGAGCTGCCTCCATGATCACAGCCATCCTGGTGGCAAGACAAGCCAGCTGGGCGGGCCATTCGTCTGGCAGGAGTTGGCCCTGTGTTGCTAGCAATGCAGGCCTCTGGGAGAAGACATTAGAGACACATTGTTTCCGGAGGCTGCAACACAGTATATGTGTTGCAACACAGTATATGTACAATTATCTATTTCTGATCCATTAAAGAATGCTTTGACATAGGAAATACAGATTAGAAATGAAATTGTAATATAATCAAATTGCCTTTTTATGGAAGTACTACATTTTTCCTCTAAATAAAATTCAGTAACAAAATTTTATTTGCTTTTCCCCCAAAATGCCTTTTCCAAATTGATTTTTCAGAGAAATTGTGAAAACCAATGTGGTGAAGAGGAAGAAAGGTCTAAAGCAGAGGTCTTTGATCCTAAGCACAGCATGGCTACCATTGCTGAGCTCAGGATATCTGGGCTCAGGGCTTCTCTGATTCCCAGTGCACTCCTAGCTAGTCAGCTTGTCTTACACAGAGCTCTCTGGGAGGTGGCATAAATCCTGAGATGGCCCTGCCAGGTAGAAGAAACGTGACCGTGAAGGATGGCTTATTCTTTAGTCATTCCACAGTAATGGAGCAGCAGGCAGGTGTTCAGAGGAAAATTATTAGAAGGAACAGATATGAGGGGTAGAGTTTGGAAACTGCTGGAGAAGAGAACGTGCAAATTACCTTCTCTGTGGGCAAAGCTTTGCAAAAGGGATTTTAAGCTGTCCATGCCTGGCTCCAAAACATTTGTATAAAAAGTTAAAAATTCAGTTCATATAAAAAATAAAAAATTCAGGGCCAATGTTTGCCTGGTGTCTTTATATTTGGAAAATCTGGGTTATCACTGGAATTTGTTACCCACCTTCGTGCTTGATATTCCTTGCATGGGGCCAGCTGTACACACACGAGCGGGAATTGAACGTGATGTGTTCTTTCTATGATAACTATAATCAGCTGTCAGGTTTTTAATAACTGTAATCAATGATCAGATATTGATCTCTTATACTAGGTGGATGCAAGGTACGAGACACATGTCATATCCTTCACATAATTAAAGTGGCATCTTGTTTGAGAGACAGAATCAACAAACATGGCACATGTCACCCTTGATTCTCTCTTTTGTTCTAACCATGAGGTGCTTCCTGGGTGTATGATAGGAACCAGAGAAGGTTGCGCAGCCAGGAAGCCTTCTTGGAGGAGGAGGACTATATCCGTTTCTGACCTTATGCATGGAATTTAAGATAATGAGCGGGAGGAGGGTTCCTTTATGTTGTGTACTAGTTGCTCAGTTGTGTCCCACTCTGCAACCCCATGGACTGTATCCCGCCAGGGTCCTCTGTCCATGGAATTCTCCAGGCAAGAATACTGGAGCGGGTAGCTATTTCCTTCTTCATGGGATCTTCCCAACCAAGGGGTCGAACCCAGGTCTCCTGCACCGCAGGCAGATTTTTTTCTGTCTGAGCCATGAGGGAAGCCCCTTTATGTTAGGGAATGAAGATGGGCAGACGAGTGAAGGAGAGGATGAGTTGATGGAGGAAGGGGAGTGTGAATGGGTAGTTAGAGTACTGAGCCCACTCACTTGCTTGAGACTGTGGGTTTGGGGGAACAAGCAACATTAAACTTGACTAGGTGTGTGCATGGGGGGACCAGACGGCCAGGGCCCTGAACCCTGAGAAGAGTTTTCTCTTCACTTAGGGAACTGAGGTTTTAGTGAGGAGTCACTGTGCAGAGGATCCTTCCTCTCGTCTCCATGCCCAGCCCAGCACTGTCTGTAGACGGAAGAAACAGCTGTTCTTACAAGGGTTCCTGCAACTGTATCTGATTACACTGAGGCTGGTATGAGAAGAATGCGATTTTATTGAAAAGACTGGCCGAATCTGAAGCAACTGCTTGGCACTGTAGTTGTCTGGAGTAACGTTTCCCGAACTTAGGTGACTACTCTCAGGTTTAGAAGTTCATCTTGCTGTCAGGAACCTCCTGCCTAAGAGAGAGGATGCCACTGCCCCAGGTGGAGTCAGCGTGGGAGGTGTTTGCACAGAGAGGGTGCTGGTCCAAGGTGGATTCTGAGGAGAGGGTTCTGGAGCTGAGTCAAGGGCAAATTGGAGAGGTCAGAGAGACGAGACCAGTTGGCCAGCAGGGGTGCTAGGGAGAGAATGGGGTGCAAGGGGCTTGGAAATGGGGTATAGAGCGGGGGAAAACCCTGAGGACTGTGGGTAGGGGCAAGCGCTAGGGTGCTGGTGCAGCACCCTGCTCAGAGAGGCGGGCAAGGCCACTGGCATTGCTTCTGTTCCCGAGTGCCATTACCTCTGGTTAGGACCCCTATCACCCTGAGTCATCCCTATCACCCAGGAGCTAGGGGACCAAGCGGTATGAGGGGCCTACAGGGTTTTGTTTTCTAGGCTATGAAATTTGTTTCCCCCAGCCACCTCAGAAGAGTGCTGGGGTTACTCCTTGCTTGGGGGTACAGCTGATGGCTTGAGAGGCCTCTTGGGGGACAAAACAGAAAGCCAAGGGAAGTCAGCAGCTAAGCACCTGACTTCTACCCTGCAGACTGTCAAAACCGTGGGCCCTTAATGTTTTCTATCAAAGTCACATGTTTCCCGAGGGAGTCTGAGTGATTGAATTCAGAAAAAACTGAGTCCCAAGTCAGGCCCATTTATCCCCTTGAAGGTTAAGTCCAGTTGTCTGGCTCTTGTGTGAGCAGTGTCTACAGAGTCTCTGTTCTGCCCCCAAGAATTGACCGGGACAAGAACAGTGGAGAGCAGCAGCGTTTGGAGGCTAAGTCAGAAAGCATTTTCAAGCTACTGACAAAGCACGGAAATCTCTCTCTCTTTTTCCTGTAGAGAGACAAGTTGGCCCCCAACGTCCATTCTGTCTTCTCTAGAACCATCACTTTTCGGTTGGCCCGTGGCTACACTTGCCAGCCCCGCTGCCAGCTCACTCTGGCCACTTGCTAAGTGCTGACCTGTGGGAGGTGAGTGTAGCAATGTGAGTCACATCCCAGATGTGCCCTGAAACTGTGTGCCTTGGTTTTCCTCTTTTTTCCCTTTCCATTTTGTCTAGATGCAGACACAGTGAGGTGAACTGTCTAGGATCGTGAGGACAAGGTGGCCCTTGCCCCCTTGGGGTTGGTGGAGTGATAAGATAGAAAGGATCTGGACCCCAGACACTGTGGGGTCCATGCCAGCCTGGACTGATGATGCTCAGATCATCATGCCTGAGAGAAACTGGTGTCTCCTGTATTGAGCACTGTTCTTTTGCATCTCTCTTCATAGCAGTTCCATCTAGATCCTTATTTATAATTTTTTCACTTGAAAGTTGAATGTGTACAGTTGGAGAATAAGGAAGATGTATAAACAAACCCCTTTAAGCTTTT
Source organism: Madoqua kirkii (assembly GCA_006408675.1). NCBI lineage: Eukaryota > Metazoa > Chordata > Mammalia > Artiodactyla > Bovidae > Madoqua > Madoqua kirkii. The sequence goes on from SJYC01065189.1 coordinate 11,654, forward strand.
GGCAACTCAAAAATTGTTTGGCTCTGCCGTCTTGGGGTATTCCAAAAGACGTGCCAGTTGGCAATGAACTTTGAAAATTTACCATCCTGGGAAGCTCCTTTGGTTATCCTCTAGTCTCATTCCAATCATCACCACCCTGGCTGCGAAGTTCATCATCTCTTACTATATTGAAATGTAAGCTCCAGGAGAACAGAGATTTTTGATTCACTGCTTATCCTAACACCACAAAATGTACCTTGAAGATAACAGATGCTCCGTCCTTGCTGGCTGGATTAGTATATGTAGAACTCAAACTCTCCTGGCTTCTGGGCTCATGGCTCCCTTACCCTAGGGTAGTCTACACAATCATTTTCTTAATGTTGCTAACATACACATCTTGAAAAAATGAATATTTATATTCATTTGCACTGGGTCTTGGTTGCAGCACGTGGGATCTTTAGTTGCGCCATGCTGTGGGAGGCTTTTAACTGCAGCCTGTGGGGTCTAGTTCCCTGACTTGGGATTGAAACTGGGCCCCCTGCATTGGGAGCACTGAGTCTCAGCCACTGGACCACCAGGGAAGTCCTGCTACCACACCTATCTTACCACTCAGTTCATCCCTCACCCCAGCCTGTCATCAGATCCCTGCAGGATAGCATCTGCTAAGTTGCTTCAGTCATGTCCGACTCTATGTGACCCCATAGACTACAGCCCACCAGGCTCCCCCGCCCCTGGGATTCTCCAGACAAGAACACTGGAGTGGGTTGCCATTTCCTTCTCCAATGCATGAAAGAGAAAAGTGAAAGTGAAGTCACTCAGGCATGTCCGACTCTTTGTGACCCCATGGACTGCAGCCTACCAGGCTCCTCTGTCCATGGGATTTTCCAGGCAAGAGTACTGGAGTGGGGTGCCATTGCCTTCTCTGAGGATAGCATTGATACTCCTTGAATAACAACACACAGGGTCCCATTTCTCCTACATGTGCCCCTGGGCCCCGGGCTGTCCTTGGTGCGTCTTTCAGCCCCCGGGTCAAGGTGCCACTGCCTGCATCCGGGCCACGCTGGTTCTGCCACCTCTCCTTGCAGTGTCATGCCCAGTCCTTCACCCGGTAAGCTTCTTGTTCTCTGAGACCCAGCCCATACTTGTTGGCCTCTTGTTGCCATTGTCCAGCAGAGCTGGCCTTCCCCACCCTGCTGCCCCGTGACACAACCACACTTCCCCTGCAAAACTTTCTTCCACTGATGTCAGTTCTCTGGAGTTTGCCCATCTGTCACCATGGCTTCCTAAAGGCAGAGCCCAGGTTACGTCAGCTTAGTTCCTGGCCGCCAGATCAGAGTAGACATCAATGAAGGTAATAAATGAATTAAGCGACTCTGATTTTGCCCTGGCCTTATAACCCTCAATAAGTCATTTCTCGTATCCTTCTGGCCTCAGTCCCTTTGTGTGTAAAACAGGAGTAATAACAGTCCTTCTGCCCACCTCATCTGGCCTTTTTAAGTATTGAAGCAACATGCATAGAGCAGTGGGGCTTAGCTCAGACAGTAAAGAACCTGCCTGCAATGCAGGAGACCCGAGTTCGATCACTGGATTGGGAAGACCCCCTGGAGAAGGGAATGGCTACCTCTGCCTGGCACAGATGTACATATCAGTCCTCCGAGGACGATGTCGGATGGCTTCTGAGCCACATCCAGCAAATATGGTCAACTCTGACACTGAACCAGCAGAACTGCCCAGAGGATGGGGCTCATTTATTTGTACAAACACTTACAAAGCACTTACTGTGTGCCAGACACTGGTTACACAGCATCATCACATTTAATCCCAGCTGCCACTCCCTGAAATGGGTACCTCTCTTATCCCATTTCACAGATGGGGGAACTGAGAAACAGTTGAAAACACTGCTCGAGGGCAGAGGTGGTGAGTGGAGGAACTGAGGCCTGAAGGCAAGCAGTCAGGTTCTGCAGTCCGGGCTGTCCACCTTAGCGCTCACCAGCTTTTCAAAGCCAGCAAGGGCCAGATGGGTTGGATGAGCTGGGAAAGGGAAGCTGAAATGGCCCAAAGAATAAAGCTTCTGACAGTGCTCACCAGGAATCCAAGATATGCTTTGTGTTCACAAAGGAAAAAGAAACAAAACACAAAACCCAAAGTACAGAATGTGACAGATTAAACAAGGGACGCGCATGTACTCAGAAACAGTGAAATGCTGTGTTCATATCAGGGACAGTTACTCCTTGTTGCTGTGTCTATGCGACAGAGTTGTAACACCCCTGCTGCTTCCTGGTCCTGCCACAAGCCCTGCCTAAGATGGTAAGTTTGTTATGCCAAATGTGTAGGGTGGTCATAATTGTGATTTTTACTTGGCATCAGAGGAGAAAATAGACTCCACCCCCACAGAGTCTGTCTGGTGGGCTCTGTTCAGACACAGGCCCGTGACTTCACAGCAATACATGCAAACCTCTTACTCAGGTGATCTGACAACTGCACCATTTGCCAGGGAAATGATGCCCCTCTAGAAGTGATTGTGGGGAGAATAAGAAAAACAAATGAGTCAGGAGTATGTCAGAGCTGATAAGCCTCAGGGACATGACTGGAACACAGCAAGGATGGGCTTTTTAAAAGCAGTGGCTGGCAGAGCCATTGGGCTGGGTTTCACATCCATCTATCACTGGGGGATCGTGGCCAGCCTGCCTCTTGCCAGCGCTGGTGCTGAGCCCACATCCTCTGGCTCATACCTGGCTAGTGGTTCCAGACTTCCATTACTGTTACGACTGGCACAGAGTAGCTGCCTAATAGGGCTCAGATAATCCCATGGAATCATCTGTGGGTGAAAGAGGGCGGAGGTAGTCCCATCTTAGGCAGGGCAGCACGAGCATTACAACTTTTCATACAGATGCCGCAGCGAGGAGTAACTGTCCCTGATACTAACATAGCACTTCACTGTTTCTGAATACACATGCATCCCTCGTTTAATCTGCACATTCTGTACTTGAGAGTTTTTTTTTTCCCCTTTGTGTGCTGTGCTTAGTCACTCAGTCATGCCTGACTCTTGGTGATCCCATGGACTGTAGCCCGCCAGGCTCCTCTGTCCACGCAGATTCTCCAGGCAAGAATACTGGAGTGGGTTGCCATGCCCTTCTCCGGGGGATCTTCCCAACCTAGGAACTGAACCCAGGTCTCCCTCATTGCAGGCAGATTCTTTACTGTCTGAGCCACCAAGGAAGCCCTTTCTTGATGTAGATAGAGCATATACTGGACCTTAGGTGACTATTATCAGAAATTTTATTTTGGGGGCCATTTCAGCTTCCTCTACCCAACTCAGCCACCCAAGGACCTTACGCCAGTGTAACTGTGTTCTGTCTGAGGTGCCATCTTGAAAACCCACAAACTTTGAAGTGAATGGAGAGGAGACAGGGCTTGTCACCTTCAAACTGGATTTCTAGCAGAAGAAACAGTATAGTTTCCTGGAGAGTGATGGCCCAATCTCAGAAGAGTTGCTGAGTCTTGGGGACAGGTTATTGACATCAGGAGAGCTGTTCCCCTGGCCCTTTAAAGATTAGGAGTGTGTGTTTCTGTCACTACTGGTTGGTGGACCTTGCTAGGGTTGGACTGACCCTAGGCACTTGGTCAAGGGTTCAGTGCTGCCATTTAACAATTTGTTAGAGAAGAATTCATAGAAACTTAGGAACATGTCCTCTGGGTATAGACTAAAGCAATGTGACTGCCATATAAATCTTGTCACAAATATATCTCCGTCCCTGGAGCTTCTCTTTGGGAAGAAGCAGGATGCCTGATAAAACAATGAATCATAATTTGGGGATGTTCATTATTTACAGCTGCCCCAGGTCATCTGTAAATTATGCAGCCCTCAACTCCACTTGATTTCTTCTTTCCACTGGGCCGTCTCCCAGACCGCCGTCAGCATGGGTGAGATCCATGCAACAGCTAATTGTACCAGGAGGACAGTTTCCCACTTCTTGAAATGCTTCGAGTCCCCTGGGTGAATGCTCGTGTTCCACAAACTCTGTGTCTCAGTGATGAGTCCCTGGATACTTGGAGCCAGAAAGACCTGAGATTAGGCTTGTCAGGGAGAGAGTGAGCCTCTCTCTTCCAGGCATTAAAGGAAGGCTACAAGAGTACTTGGGGAATAGCAGTTGCCTGGGGTGAAGGAGAGAGTCAATGCCAGTGGTTGCCTCTTTAAGGGGACCTCAGCTTCCCCTGGGGAAGCTCAAGGGGGCTGAGAAACAAGTGAGAGCATGGTGGTGGGTCACATCATCTCTCAGAGGAGCATGACCAGTGAGTAGAGCTGGGGGCAAGCCTCTGCTCCTTGTGGATGCTCTCCTTCTGTCACCATCCAGAGCTGACCAGGAGGGTGGGTGGGGAGGATAGAGGAGGTGGAGATGCAGGGCAGCGACTGGCCAGGCAAGGTGAGCATCACCCCCGGCCTTTTGCTTACCCATCACTTTTGGCTCTGCACTTGGCATGTAACTGAAAACAAGACCTTTCCTTAACGCGGAGCTTAATGATCCTTTTAATGCCCAAGCCATAGCATCGCTTCTCTCGCGCGCCTGTTCCCTGTCAGCCATGGCGCATTAAACCGGTGATAAAAATGCCTTTTTTGTATGGTCCACAAACTCACCAAGAGGCTCCTGGTAGCAGTATAGCCATCTAGCATGAAATCAAGAGCCAATCACCGCGGATGAGGCGAGATGAGCTATGCGCAGGAGCAATTAGCAGAGCCCGCATTCAGGATCTCGTCCTTCACCATCTCCTTGTGTGGGCACCCACTGCCTCGGCCCCAGCAGGGAGGGCTCCCACCCAGCCACCCTGCAGTCCTGCGGCCCAAGTCCAGTTCTGCAGAAGGGGCTTTTCCTTTCCCTCTGCTTTCAGAGCAGTAAAAGATGCTTCATCACATCTTTAATCCAATTGCTACAGCATTCCTGACCCAGCTGGCCCCTGGGAACAAATGTCCTTGGTTATGTTTTCAATCCAGAATATATAAAACACAAAGGAGGAAAAAAGGAAAGAAATGGCCAGTTATGAATATGCATTAACATGATGCTGCGTTTGGAGCTGGAAGCAGGAGTCATTTATTTTAAGCAAATCAGATCTTGATACATGGCCATGAACGTGCTGACTTCTCTATCACGCAAACACGCTGGGCGAGTTTGATTTATACAGTGTGGCTGGGAGGATTTTTCCCCCCAATTAAAAACAAACCGAGAAAAATCATTAATTTAACTACTGTATATTAAATTTGCATTAAAACATCCGTTTGTCTATATTTATATGTGAGTTATCGAAAATGTGAGCTCATGAATTCTAATTTCGAAGATCACATGCCAAATATTGAAGATAAATTTTATTTCTGCAATTAATTCTATGAGAACAAATAGCTCTAATTTAGGGAATGGCAGATGTAACTGTCCGCTGGTGCCCTCCTGCATAACAAACATAACATTCATCTTTTCTCATTAAGTTTTGCCTGTGCCTGGTCTCAACACATGCAAGCTTGGGCTATCTTTCTGTACCTTGTGCGTCTAACCACCCTCTGTAGACTTGCCTAGAAAATACTTGGAAAAATATGGACTGTGTCAAATCTCTTTTTTCTGCTTCTCTAGGATGTTTGAAGGTTTCAACCATATTTCAAAGGTTCAACAAACATTTCTTCAAAGGATATCTTGATGTTAGGCCCTTGGGTGGAGGAGTTAGTGCCTTCAACATGAATACCTGGATCAAAGTGGGGAGGCTACCTAGTCTCTTACCTGAGCACCAGGCCTTCTGGTTGCACTTAGGACTTTGCATCCCCCATTCTTTCTCTGCAGGAGGTCACCCCCAAGAGCCCAGCTTTCTTTGGTTGGACTGTATGTGTTGAGGATTGCAGGCTGCAGGGCGGTCATGGCCCATGAGGACACACTACTTCTGAGGATATACACAACTCAGGGCTCCGGCACATGGCTGCAGTGACAAATGGTGCTCCAAGTGTGCTGTACTCAGGAGCTCTACCCTAGGGGAGTCAGAGGCTGCTTGTTATCACCCAGGTGCCTAGAACAGACAGCACATTTACTATAAAGGCCTTCTCTGGGTATGCTCATTGCCAGAACTGGTGTTAATGGGGTAAGTACTTTGTACCCAGCGGGTAGTACATGAGGTTTATACCATTTTTAGCCATTAGTCTGAATCAGTCCTGACCCTGAGGGAGCAAATTAGGCGGTGATGATGCAGTGTGTTGGGTGCCATGGTTATGGCCAGACCAAGGGAGTTGAGAGTGAGAACTGGGAGGACTCCTGCCTCTACTTGGGAGGCTGCTAGTGACTGGGTGGCTGAACTTCTGCCTCCGAGGAGTTTTCAGTGCCTTAGGAGTCCTTTAGTTCCACTCTGATGGTCGTCAGGCCTCTATAGGGACTGATGAGCCCAGATCCCTGGGTGGTGCTCTGGGCAGAGCCATCTTGGTGTAAGGATGACAACTGGTCAGAAGGAACTATGCCGTCTGTGGGTGAGGTCCTTTTGCTGCACCACGAGATACAGAATCTCAGTCTGTATCCTCCCTGAAAGCAGGGCTAAAGCCTTTCTTCCTTTGGCTCATGTCACCATGAACCCATTAGCAAGAGGGCACATTCTCCATGCTTGGAGTTCATTTCCTGAGCATGGCTTGCTGGTTTCCTCCTCTGGGTCTGATTACAGGGCAAGTGCAAGGGCAGTCTTGTCAGTGGCCTCTGCTGGGGCCAAGGGGCCACTCCCAACCATCACTTCTATAGGAGGCTGAGTCGGGAATGCTGTATCTTTCAGAGTGGGCCCACCCTGCTAGGGATGAAACAGGAGCTTCCAGCAGCTGGAATTTCCTCTGGCCTTGCCCCTCCCCATCCCTCCATCTGATTAGCAGCACTTCTAAAAATCACAATTTGTAATAATCAGCTCTAGGAACATGCTGGTCAAGTATACCACCTCATCAATGATAATTGTCATGTCAAGGCTTTTTCTTTTCTGTCAGTAACAGGATGATCCGAGAGTCCCTCCTTTGACTTTCAAAGAGTACATCACTCTTATATTTGGCTTCAGTATATCTTAACATTTCCAGGAAGGGATCACAGACTCAATGGGGCCACAGCTGAGTTCTTCTGGCAGGTGTTTATGGGAAGCATCTGACCCAGGGCTGTTGAAATCAGGAAGGGCTGTAACGATCACCTTTTATTTCCCTGAGGTTGGAGAACATATGCCTGTGGGGTGGAGGTTTGCCCTGCTTCACTCACTACTCCTGGCACAAACCTCACATCGTTTTGCAGCTGCTCAGGAAAGCAGACAGTGGGGTGACCACTTGCCATGGTCTGTTTGCACAGTCAAACAGCTGGAAACAAAGCCAGAGGGAGGCCAAGGTGGGGATGGTGCCAGCCCCCTCCTTGCTGTCTCTCCTCCCACATTAGTGCTCACTCGGAGTGGCTGGTGCTGTGGCAGCAAAAGCGGGACAGGAGAATCACTCGAAGGACACAGCCCATCACTCCCACGTGGGCACGCCTGTGCCACACTCTCCTCTGCCTGCACTGCTGCCCCTGCTTCATTCAGACATGCAGTCCCCCGTAGAGAAGCCACAGCACCCAGTGGGAAGGACTCTGGCTCTAGACTCTCAAAGATCTGGGTTCCCTTCTGACTCTGCTGGTGACCAGCTGTATTACCTCAAGTAAGTCATTGCCCTGTTGAACTTCAGTGTCCTCATCTGTAAAAGGCTGGTGTTGAATAGTATGTGTAAGAGTGACAGGAGGTCATGCATGTGATTTTATCAGCACAGAACCCAGAACGCTGTAAATCTTTGCAAGTGGAGGCTGTTGGGATATCAGTATTTAATCTGCTATAACCAGATTACCACATCACCTTGTGTCCAAGCTTATCATCCGCCAAAAAGTGGGATGTGAAGTGAGTTTCTCAGTCATGTCCAACTCTATGCGAACCCATGGACTATACAGTCCATGGAATTCTCCAGGCCAGAATACTGGAGTGGGTAGTCTTTCCCTTCTCTGGGGGATCTTCCTGACCCAGGAATCTAACCGGGGTCTCCTGCACTGCAGGCAGATTCATGATGGGGTGCCTGTAAAGAGGGGCTTTCTCCTGTGGGCTGGTGACAGCTTGTCATTGGACGGCTGTGGGCTGAGAACTTGCTGGTTGTCAAGCTTACCAGTAATCATGGGTTGTTTCTTGTCCTTAGTGACATCCTGGAGGAGAAAAGAACACTAGAGAGCGAAATTTGGTAGTCCTCTAAGAAGTGAGCCCTGTGCTATGGGAACACTGAACAAGAAGTTTTGCTTTAGGTTGAGAGGAGTTCACAGAAGTCTGCTTGAAGGAGGTGGCATGAGGCGTGGCTGGAAGGGAGAGGGCCACCTCTTTAAGGAGGATCCTGTGTTTGGAGATATACTTATGTTGTTGCTGTTGCTGCTAAGTCACTTCAGTCGTGTCCGACTCTGTTGAATGCCATAGACTGCAGCCCACCAGGCTCCTCCATCCCTGGGATTCTCCAGGCAAGAACACTGGAGTGGGTTGCCGTTTCCTTCTCCAATGCATGAAAGTGAAAAGTGAAAGTGAAGTCACTGAGTCGTGTCCAACTTTCAGCAACCCTATGGACTGCAGCCTACCAGGCTCCTCCATCCATGGGAGTTTCCAGGCAAGAGTACTGGAGTGGGGTGCCATTGCCTTCTCCAGATATACTTATGACCCCCAAGCAAAGGTGTTGCGCATCTGGTGGAAAGCTTCATTTCACAGCTGTGCCTCTTCCCTCAGCTGCACGATTCTGGGGGTAAGGTGGGGTGAGGAGAGGATGGTGTGTTGTTTGTATATCTCCAGAGTCCAGCACAAGGCCTCATAGTAGGTCTCAGTAATGAAGAAACGAATGAAAACGTGAGTGAGTGAGCAAATGAATGAGAAGGCATGAAAAATTGTGCCATTTTGTGGAATGCAATTTGGGATTTATTATATAGGCTTTAGGGCACCAGCAAAGGTTTTTGGAAATGATCAGACTTATGACTTATGAATCCAAATCAAAGAAGGCAGCTACCTGCCACTCTGACATCCCAGCTCATCTCATCATATGTGCCTCTTCCCTCAGCTGCACGATTCTGGGGGTAAGGTGGGGTGAGGAGAGGATGGTGTGTTGTTTGTATATCTCCAGAGTCCAGCACAAGGCCTCATAGTAGGTCTCAGTAATGAAGAAACGAATGAAAACGTGAGTGAGTGAGCAAATGAATGAGAAGGCATGAAAAATTGTGCCATTTTGTGGAATGCAATTTGGGATTTATTATATAGGCTTTAGGGCACCAGCAAAGGTTTTTGGAAATGATCAGACTTATGACTTATGAATCCAAATCAAAGAAGGCAGCTACCGCCACTCTGACATCCCAGCTCATCTCATCATCTTGACTTTGCTGAGTTCTATTAGAGCCTTACCCCTGATTTTGCAGGTATCTTAACCACTGGGCTCACCCTAGGGCAGACTGCTTAGGAGGGTGAAGACAGGAAACTGCCTGGCTGGAGGGAGAGGGAGGCCAGTGCCCAGGCTGTCACCACAGTCCAGAGAAGTGAGAGCTGACATCTGGGTGGGCTGGGGCCTATGGGTTTTAGTGAAACTAAGGGTCAGGTCGGGGGCTGTGAGCAGAGAGACCCTGCAAAGAAGGGCAGCTACCATCCACTGAGGACCAGAGCAACATCTGTTCTGCTGATGAGTGACTGGTGTACCTTTTTGCAGGCACTCTCAGGGAGTTTGCTTCCAGGAAGTGAGGCCTGGAATTAATCCGACCAGCTTTCCAGCTCTCTGAACCTGTGTCCAGCAGGTCACCTTTTGGCTGCCCAAGTGATAGTTTCATCTTCTGGGACTTTTCAAGAGTCTGGGTACCCAGGTTGCGGAGAAACACCTCAAGACCAGCATCTAACACTCAGATGCTACAGAAATTACAAAAGCAGAAAGCATACCAGGCATTGTTCCTGTCTGGCCTTACCTCCTGCAACCATCTGCTCAGTAGCTCCACTTGTGTACCAAATAAGCATCTTGAAATGAGCATGTCCAAAACCGAATTCCTGATTTCCTCTGCTGGACACACACGCTGGCCTGCCACATATTCATACACAGATCTACTCCTTCCCCAGGCTTCCCCATGCCAGTTACTTGTCTTGACACTTACGTGGCTGATGATCAGATCTATGGTATTGGGATTGTCTTTGCTTTCTTTCTTTGGTTATACTCCATCTCCAAACTCTCAGCAAAGGCTATCATCTTCACTTTCAAAATAATCTAAAATATGACTGGTTCTTGATGTTCTACTGACAGCCCTCAAAGCTATCATTATCTTTGATTGATTGGTTTTCTTCTTTTTAAAATGAAGTATAGTTGACTTACAATTTTATACTAGTTCAGGTGTACAGCGTAGTAATTTTATATATTTATAGATCATACCCCATATAAAGTTACTATAAAATAACTAACTGTATCCCTGTGGTATACACGACATCCTTGTAACTTATCTATTTTATACCTAGTGCTCTCTATCTCTCAATCTCGCTCACCTGTTTTGCCCCTCCCACATCCCTCTCCCCTCTGGCAACCACCAGTGTGTCCTATATATCTCTGAATCTGTTTGGTTATATTCATTTAAAAATTTTTTTAGATTCCACATATAAGTGATATTATACAATATTTGTCTTTCCCTCTATACTATTTCACTTAGCCTAATACCCTCAAGGTCCATCCATGATACTGCGAAGGGCAAAAATTTATTCCTTTTTTGGCTGAGTAATATTCCATTGTGTGTGTGGAATGTACCACACACACATCTTCTTTATCATATCTTTATCCATTCATCTGTCATTGTACATATAATTTGCTTCCATATCTTGGCCATTGTAAATAATGCTGCTATGAATATTGGGGTGCTATATCTTTTCAAATAAATGTACTCATTTTCTTTGGATATATACTTAGGAGTGGAATTGCTAATCATATGATAGCTCTATTTTTAATTTTTTGAGAAACCTCCCTACTGTTCCCTTATATTGAGTTGTAACAGTTCTTTCTATATTTTGGATACTAACACCTCATTGGTCATATGATTTGCAAATATCTCCCTCCATTCAGTAGTCTGTCTTTTCATTTCATTGATAGTTTCCTTCACTGTGCGTAAGCTTTTTAGTTTAATTTGGTCCAATTAGTTTATTTTTGCTTTTGTATTCCTTCCCTGAGAAGACAGATCCAAAAAAATATTGATAATGCCAAACAACATATTGCCTTTTTTAAAAGGGAGTTTTATGGCTTTAGGTCTTAAACGTATGACTTTAATCCATTTTGACTTTATTTTTGTATATGGTATGAGAAAGTGTTTTTTTTTTCAATTTTATTTTTACTTTATTCTACTTTACAATACTGTATTGGTTTTGCCATACATTGACATGAGTCAGCCACAGGTGTACACGAGCTCCCAATCCTGAAACCCCCTCCCACCTCCCACCCCATATCATCTCTCTGGATCATCCCCGTGCACCAGCCCCAAGCATCCTGTATCCTGTATCAAACATAAACTGGTGCTTCGTTTCTTACATGATAGTATACATGTTTCAATGCCATTCTCCCAAATCATCCCACCCTCTCCCTCTCCCTCAGAGGCCAAAAGTCTGTTCTATACCTCTGTGTCTCTTTTGTTGTCTCACATACGGGGTCATCATTACTATCTTTCTAAATTCCATATATATGTCTCAGTATACTGTATTGCTGTTTTTCTTTCTGGCTTACTTCACTCTGTATAATCGGCTCCAGTTTCATCCATCTCATTAGAACTGATTCAAATTTATTCTTTTTAAGGGCTGAGTAATACTCCATTGTGTATAGAGAAATTTACAATACTGTATTGGTTTTGCCATACATTGACATGAGTCAGCCACAGGTGTACACGAGCTCCCAATCCTGAAACCCCCTCCCACCTCCCACCCCATATCATCTCTCTGGATCATCCCCGTGCACCAGCCCCAAGCATCCTGTATCCTGTATCAAACATAAACTGGTGCTTCGTTTCTTACATGATAGTATACATGTTTCAATGCCATTCTCCCAAATCATCCCACCCTCTCCCTCTCCCTCAGAGGCCAAAAGTCTGTTCTATACCTCTGTGTCTCTTTTGTTGTCTCACATACGGGGTCATCATTACTATCTTTCTAAATTCCATATATATGTCTCAGTATACTGTATTGCTGTTTTTCTTTCTGGCTTACTTCACTCTGTATAATCGGCTCCAGTTTCATCCATCTCATTAGAACTGATTCAAATTTATTCTTTTTAAGGGCTGAGTAATACTCCATTGTGTATAGAGAAAGTTTTGATTTAATTCTTTTATATATACTTGCTCAGTTTTCCCAACACCACTTATTGAAGAGACTGTCTTTTTTCCATTGTATATTCTTCCCTCATTTGTCATAGAATAATTGACCATATACATGGGTTTATTTCTGAGCTCTTCTTTTCTATTGATCTTTGTGTCTGTTTCTGTGCCAGTACCATACTATTTTGATTATTGTAACTTTGTAGTATAAAGTCAGGGAGTGTGACGTCCCCAGCTTTGTTCCTCCCCCAAAATTACTTAGGCTATTTAGGGCCTTTTTTAGCTCTATACAAACTTTAAGATTATTTGTTCTAGTTCTTAAAAAAATATCATGGGTATTTTGATAGGGATTGCAATAAATGCATAGATTGCTTCGAGTAGTGTGGACGTGTTAACAGCATTCATTATTCCAGTCTGTAAACACGGAGTAGCATTCATTTGATATGTGTCACCTTCAGTTTCCTTCTTCATCCTCCCCCAAAATTACTTAGGCTATTTAGGGCCTTTTTTAGCTCTATACAAACTTTAAGATTATTTGTTCTAGTTCTTAAAAAAATATCATGGGTATTTTGATAGGGATTGCAATAAATGCATAGATTGCTTCGAGTAGTGTGGACGTGTTAACAGCATTCATTATTCCAGTCTGTAAACACGGAGTAGCATTCATTTGATATGTGTCACCTTCAGTTTCCTTCTTCAGTGTCTTATAGTTTTCAGAGTACAGGTCTCTCATTTTTGTGACTGCATTCATCGGGAATGCTGCAGCTGCTGCTGCTAAGTCACTTCAGTCATGTCTGACTCTGTGCGACCCCATAGACGGCAGCCCACCAGGCTCCCCCGTCCCTGGGATTCTCCAGGCAAGAATACTGGAGTGGGTTGCCATGTCCTTCTCCAATGCATGAAAGTGAAAAGTGAAAGTGAAGTCGCTCAGTCATGTCCAATCCTGTGCAACCCCATGGACTGTAGCCCACCAGGCTCCTCCATCCATGAGATTTTCCAGGCAAGAGTACTGGAGTGGGGTGCCATTGCCTTCTCCTCACTGGAAATATTAGCCTATAATTTTCTTTTCTGGGGTGCCTTTGTCTGATTTTGGTATCAAGGTAATGCTGGCCTCATAGAGTGAGTTTGGAAGTATTCCACTCTCTTGGAATAGTTTGAGGATAGGTATTAACTCCTCTTTAAATGTTCAGTAGAATTCCCCTGTGAAGTCATTCAGTCCTAGATTTTCGTTCATTGGGGGTTTTTTTGATTGCTAATTCAGTTTCAGTCCTAGTTATTTGTCTCTTCATGTTTTCTGTTTCTTCCTGATTCAGTCTTGAAAGATTCTATGTTTCTAGGAATTTATCCATTTCTTCTAAGTTGTCAAATTCGATGGCATATTTGTAGTATTACCTTATGATTCTATTTCTGTGGTATTTCTCTTTCATTTATAATTTTGCTTATTTGGGCCCTGTTTGGATTATTTGTTAACACATCTAACTCTGCCTGCCTTGAGTTTGTTTTCAACATGATAGCCAGGGTGATCCTTTTAAAATGTATCTTCATAGCAATGATGTCACAACTCAACAGAATCTTTGTTCATTTGTTTATTTTATCTGTCTCCTTGTGTTGAAATATAAGCCTCATGAGAGTCACAACTTTATTGGTTTGTTCAATTCTGTCTCAGCATCTAGAATAGCCGCTTGGTTTCGGTGGTTATTTGTTGAACAAATACATCAATAAACACAACAACTTGTTTAATCCTCACAATAACCCTTTGTTTGAAGACATTAAAACTCAGAGCAATTAAGTAACTTGATTGAAGTCATTAAGCTATTAAGTAGGAGATTTGGGATTTGAATTCTCTTTCGAGTCCAAAGTTATACATCTTAACACTCTGGTAGACTCTCCCATATTTGTGTCTACCTCCTAGGCTTCTCAGACCTGAAGAGAATATTTTCCTAGGATGAGAAATGAAAGATCTAAATCTCTTTTTATGAAACTACTTTATTCCCAAGCCTTTGTCATTGTCTCTAGTGGATGTGATCCACTCTGCGTCTTAATTGAATCTTTTCACTCTAGAATTTCTGGTTTCTACGTGGTCCCCTCCCTCTGAAGTCATAATGCAGTAGAGACCTCAGATTTCATTATTGTACAGTCTCTGGGAAGTGAGGTTAAAAGGTATTCCTGATTTCAAACCCATCCATGCTCATGCAGCAGACAAATCATAGATAAAGCTGCCCAGATTCCATGGAATTCTGCTAAATGACCTCCAGAACTCAGGACAAGGGTCTCTAGATTTGCATGCTAGGAATAGAATCTTAGAAGAATTTTTATTTGAGGGGAAAGTAAATGTTTTATGCTGATGTATATGAGAATGATTCTCTATTTGAGGATTTCAGCTTTTAAACAGAGGCACAATTTGTCAGTTTTGGTTTCAGTTTTACAAGCACTATCTTTTCTGAAGACTAAATTTGTGTGAGCACGAACATACTAATGAAACATGACATTTTCCTCTATTAAATGCACCTTCTCTGGGGAAGGGTTCTAAAAGAGTTCATAAAACTTCTCATGGCATTTGGAGAGGACATTATTATATCTATAGATGTTTGAAAGTGAAGGTAAAGCCCTTGTGGTGGAAAGTACTCAGTAATTTAAACTATTAACATCAAAGGACTAAACAGAATACAGAATTAGACGAGAGAAGTATAGGGATACACACTTTTCTCCCTTCCACTTTCTGATAAGGGACTGGCTTGCAAATGTAAGAAATTTCCATTATGACAATATTCACAATTTAATTTTCAGGCTGACACAAACTTGACTCAATTTTATCCTTAGAAGCCCAGAAGAACAATCTATCTTTTAAACATCTGAGCCTGTAGATTTAGTCAAAATCAAAACCTTGTGGTGTTCATACATCTTCATGTGATAGAAAATTGGCAGTATTAACACTAATGTGTTTTGCTGTTTAACTCCAAACTGGTTATTACCCAGCTCTTTCTAAGTCCAAGGAAAAGTCTTTTCTAAGCAAAAGAAAATGCAGAAGAACAACTATATTTCAAAGCATTTCTGCAGAACTGGATTCTTGAAAGAAGAAACTAATTAATGAAAAGTCTTGTTAAAAGCAGAATTACTTTCAGAGAGCTAAGAATACATGGAATGTAAAGTGTTCTTAACAAAAGTTACTGTTACAAGTTTTTTTTCTCTCTTCCCATCTGAAAGTAGTTGAAGAGGAACAAGAAAAATCCCAGGAATAGTGTTAGTTCATGGGGTTATAAGATAGCCTCCCTCCGCAAAGTAGACCTCATCTCTTCAAACTAATGTTAGTGTTACAAGTTTTTGTTTTAAAGAGAAATCTTTGGGATAAGATATTTCTTAGAAAACAAATATGATGAGCAGATACCAGTCCCCTCACCAACTATTCTATCTTGCTGTGGTCTCTAAAATGCCTCGGAAAAGGCAATGGCACCACACTCCAGTACTTTTGCCTGGAAAATCCCATGGACAGAGGAGCCTGGTAGGCTGCAGTCCAAGGGGTCGCTACGAGTCGGACACGACTGAGTGACTTCACTTTCATTTTTCACTTTCATGCGTTGAAGAAGGAAATGGCAACCCACTCCAGTGTTCTTGCCTGCAGAATCCCAGGGATGAGGGAGCCTGGTGGGCTGCCGTCCATGGGGTCGCACAGAGTCAGACACGACTGAAGCGACTTAGCAGCAGCAGCAGTAGCTGAAATGCCTCTGTATCCTCTAGCCCAGTATAAATTAAACATTCTTTTTAATCTATGTATACATTCAAGGGTCCCCTAGCCCCCTGGCACCTGGCCAATGAGACTGGAGTGAAAAGGGGTTCCTGGTGGGGAACTCACCCAGGGCAGAGCTCAGGAGCATCCCTCTGGTCCCTGAGCCTGTCCCCCAGGGCTGACTGCAATCTTGGAGAGAGTCCGGGCCTGGAGGTCAGACAACAGGGTTTCCTACAGCTGAGGCGGTCAGGAGTAAGGGAAGCTCCTTCCTGCCCCTCACTGTGATGTTCACAAAGCCACACTGGTGAGATAGGAACTGTGCTCACTGCATCCCTGAATGTTTGTTGATTCCTCATTTTTGTGTATTCTCAACCCCAGCCAGTTGAGGGTGCTGGTGATAGGCTTACTTTACAAACCAGCCTCTAAGGGTCAAATCACAGGTCTTGAGGACAGACCTTGCCAAGGACCTTTGCTCGGGCCATTCCAGTAGACGTTTACAGCCCTCTCCTTTCTGCCAACAGACTGCAAAGAGTGAGGCATTGACAACAAGCCCTGGTGTAAATATAGCAAATGGTCTCATCTGATCCTCAGAAACATCACTGTGGGTCACCGGCCTTGGCCTTTTCAGTTGGAAACAGGCCCGGGTGGTGAGTGGCTTGCCTGAGGTCCATGGTGAGCAGGATGCCTGACTATCCCATATCTTTCCACTGCCACCTGGGTTGCCATGAATGGGGTGGTTTCAGAATTAGGGGTGTCTGTTCACTCCATCATGTTGAGATTGGTAGACAAATATCATTGGCAACAAGTACTACTTTTTTTTTAAGTGTCAATTTAAAAGCATCATTCCCACATTTTAAATTATCCCATGTTCCCATTTCCAATCCACGCTCTTTCTCACATTAGGTCTCTTGTGCAAGCTGTTCCTTCTGCACCCATGCTTTTCCTTTAGGAGTCACAGAAAGAAACTAGTGATCTTTCAGGTTTCTGCTTAAATGTCATTCCTCTGAGAGGCCTTCTTGGCCCCACCCCCCTATGCCAGCCAGGCACTATCATGTCACTGTTTGATTTTCTCCGTAGGACAAATCACAGCCTGATTTTTTCAGTTTGGAGCTTCCCTATCTGAGTCATCACTAGACTGCAGTCACTGGAGGAGGGACTTGTTTCCTGCAGTGAGCCCAGTACCTCGACGAGCGCCTGAAACATAGCATGAAGTCAGTAAATGTGTAGTAAATAGATTTCTTGGCCAAATTAATGAATATGTGATTATAATGAGAAATCTGCCAGCTTATGTTGAGAAGAATATTTAATTTTTGACCCTGATACCTATAAACAGTTTCTCTTTTCTCTACCCACACAGCTCATGAGATTGCTCTATTGCATTTACTGAGTACCTACTGTGTTCCAGGCATGGCATTCTAAGGCTCACCATCTGTGATCTTCCAGTAGCAGAACAGGAAAAGTCTCTGTTAATTCATATCTGGCTTCTATTAACTTACATCTGCACATGGTCAGAAGCCTCTTTTGTCTTTCCTGCTTCATTCTCTGTGATTTGTCAAGGTTTCTTTGTCTTAATGCAATCTGAATCAATAAGCTTGGCTTCCTTTTTTATTATCATTATAGTAGGCATATAACTTTTTCATCTTCTGGTTACTTTGTTTAAAGGGTGGATCTCAGGGTGACAAGTAGTATTATAAACAATAACACTCCGCTTCCCCCCGCCCCCCCCCCC
>SJYC01065190.1:0-40514 GCA_006408675.1 Madoqua kirkii
CCGCTTCCCCCCGCCCCCCCCCCAGAGGTCAGAATTGCAGTGACCGCCACCATTAAAAAGAAAAGCTGAAAGCTCTGAAGTGGGTAAGGAAAAACACCTCATGGAGGGGTGTGTTGTTGTCATCTAGCTGATGCATTTTACTTAGTGGAAAGGCAAAACAACCCCACAACTTTGTGTGGCAGAAGTGAGCAGGATAGGAACTGCGATCCACAGACATCAGTGTGTGAGTGCTTTGCTCACAGAGGGAGTCAGTGGTCCCCTCAGACGACAAAGCCACCTGGAGCCTTTGGAGGCCATCACTCTTTCTACAGGGTGGACCTCTGTTGTTATTGCATCCTGGCCTTACACTGTAATTATTGTTATAGTGATTGTTCTCGCTGTCTAGCTGCTGAGTTGTGTCCTATTCTTTGCAACCCCAGGGCTGTAGCCGGCTAGGCTCCTCTGTCCATGGCATTTCCCAGGCAAGAATACTGGAGTGGGTTGCCATTTCCTTCTCCAGGGGATCTTCTCGACCTAGGGATTGAACCTGCGTCTCCTGCATTGACAGGCGGATTCTTTACCACTGAGCCACCAGGGAAGCCCTTTACAGTGATTGCAAACATTTAATTATGTTCCCAAGATTGCTCATTATTGAGGCAAAACCAATAAAATTGCATTGTAGCAAATTATGATTAAAAACACACAGACAAGTAGGTCCAGGCCCTGAGGGGAACTTGGAGAACTTGAATCTCACCGATTCACTCTGTTTTCTGGTTGTCCTTGGCCCTCTAATGCAGCCCTTCTCAAACGTGGCCTTGAATTAAGGCCCTCTTTACTGACATCTTTTCCCCTTACTGGACTGTGAGTCTCTCCAGGGAGAGACGATGTTTTATTTATTTCCTGGCCATAGCTCATTGCATACAATAGCCTCCAGATAATCATTTGTTTATTTGCATAGAATTAAAGTTTGGTATTGGAAAAGTCGCCTAAATTGGAGAAAGTGGAAGCTGATAAGTTGAATTTGAATCCACAGTTGCTGGTGGGCAACAGGAGATGTCAGATTCAGAATGTGAGTTGATAAATCAGAAGATCTTGGTTAGTTTTGTTGAAGAGGTTTGAATAAGAGGATGCTGAGAAGCCATCCTAATTTGAGGGGAAGAAAATCCAGCGGCGAGCAGCAACCAGGATGGTCAAGCCAGGAGGAGACGCTCCAACCACAGGAGGGACCCTGGATGTCCCAGTCTGGGGTTCCCTGACGCTGGGAAAGACTGAAGGTGGGAAGAGAAGGGGACGACAGAGGATGAGATGGTTGGATGGCATCACTGACTCAACAGACATGAGTTTGGGTAAACTCTGGGAGTTGGTGATGGACAGGGAGGCCTGGCGTGCTGCAGTCCACGGGGTTGCAAAGAGTCAGACATGATTGAGCAACTGAACTGAATCCAGAGAGAGAAGGACTGGAGTCACCACCCATGCTCATAGCTGCTCCATCGTGCCTGCTTTGAGTCAATTCTTCAGAGACCTTCTGATGCAAAGCAGCAGCTGGCTCTCTCTCCAGCCCTGTGCACAGCTCTGAAGGGCTGCAGCAGGAGGGACCTCGTTCCTACACTCCCTAGATGCTTGCTTTGCCTTTTCTGACCTCTGGATGGAAAATGTATTCCTCTGACCTCTGCTGTCTCAATTGCATTCATTTGTTGTCTTTCATCTTTTTTCTCCCATTTCAGTTAGTGCTGTTGGTCTTGCTCGTCCTTTGGATAGAAATCATTTACTTACCCATTCATTTGTGAGTGAAAGTGTGGGTTTTGGAAAGACACAGATAGGAAGTTTAATCCTGGCCCAGCCGCTGTATCAATTAGGCTGGGCTAGGCTGGGCTGCAGTGATAATCCCTAATCACAAAGACTTAGACTAAAAAGGGTTTATTTCACTCTCATGTGTGATGTCCATCATGGGTTGGCTGGGGGCTGTCATCCAGATGACATTCAGAGGCCTGGACAGAAGGGACAGCCACCACGTGGTGCATCTCTGTGCACGGCAGCAAGAGGAAGGGAACTTAGCAAATCATGCGTTTCTTTAAGAGTCCTTCTCCTGGAAGTGACTCACTTAAGCTTTTGTCCAAAACAAGTCCTGATACTCTGCTCCACATCAGTCTCACCAAGTGCCTGGGAGGTGAGCCAGAATATTGGTACATAGCTCTGATGACTACAAAGCCATTGCTAGCTCTATGACCCTAGTTGTGAGACTTGCTCTGAGCCTTAGTGAAGTCGCTCAGTCGTGTCCAACTCTTTGCAACCCCATGGACTGTGGCCTACCAAGCTCCTCCGTCCATGGGATTTTCCAGGCAATAGTTCTGGAGTGGACTGCCATTTCCTTCTCCAGAGGATCTTCCCGACCCAGGGATCAAACCCGGGTCTCCGGCATTGTAGACAGACGCTTTACCGTCTGAGCCACCAGGGAAGTCTGAGCCTTAGGTCTGCCTAAAATAGGGATAATGTGTCTTGTCTCTCTGGCTGTTGTGTGAATTACAAGAGATGATATGTGTGTATCAGTTATCTACTGCTGTGTAAGAAACTTCAGTGGCTTAAACAGCAAGCTCACAGTGTGCAGTTTGTCAATTTGCGTGGGGCTCATTTGGACAGTTTTTCTGGTCTTAGCTGGGCTCCATCATGATAGGTGATCAGCTATAAGTCATCCAGGAGGCTCTGCTTCTGGAGGCAGTCTGGTCATCAGCCGACTTTCAAGAGTTCTTTCATCCTGCAGCAGGCTCACCCAGGCTTATTCTCAGAATGCAGGCAGACAGCCAAGGAAGAGAGCTGGAGAACAGAAGAAGCCCTGAAGCCTGGGCTTGGAACTAACACATCATCAATTTCTTTGCATCCTATCAGCCAAAGAATGTTCTCAAGTCAGCCCAGAGTCAGAGGGTCTGAAGAGAGATTCCACATCCTGATGGGTGGAGATGCCTAGCTATATTGGAGAGGCTGTGGACACAGAATTGGGCCATTTGTAAAAGTGATCTGTTAACTCAAAAAAGACATTTCAGGAGACTGAAAATAGAAAAGAATTTATTTGAGGTCTTAGAAACTGCAATTTGGGAGATACAGATTCAGGTAACCCCAAAAGAGTGTTCCAAGGAAGAGAAAGCTTAGGAACTTGTAAAGACAAAAAGTACGAGGTTGTTAAAAGTTGCCTGGTGAGAATTGTGATGGACTTACACGAGTCAGAAAACATTTGTCTTTAAGGAATCACAAATTGCTTTAAGGCAGAAGTCCAATAAGTATCTTGAGTTTCTGGCAGGTCAGTAGGTCACATTCCATCCAGGCTGAGATGTGCATAAGTCACACTTACTTTATGGCCTCCTTGCTTTATTTTTTATTATTATTTTTAAATTTATTTTGTTGGTGTGTAGTTGATTTACAATATTAATTTCTGCTGTACAGTAAAGTGATTCATTTATATATGTGTGTGTGTATACATATATATTTGTATATATGCACCTTCTTTTCTTATTCTCCCTTATGGTTTATCACAGGATAGTGAATACAGTTCCCTCTTTTGTTAATCCATACTGTATATAATAGTTTGTATCTGCTGATCCCAAACTCTGAGCCTCCCCCGCTGCCACCTTCCCATCAACCTCAAGTCTCTTATCTATATGTCTGTGAACCTGTTTCTGTTTCAAAGGTGAGGGCATTTGTGTCATATTTTAGATTCCACATATAAGCGATATCTGAGGGTATATATCTTTTTTCTTTCTGACCTCACTTAGTTTGATAATCTCTAGGTCCATCTATGTTACTGCAAATGAGATTATTTCATTCTTTTTATGGCTAATATTCCATTCTATACATGTACCACATCTTCTTTATCCTCTCATCTGTCAGTGGACATTTAGGTTGATTCTATGTCTTGGCTATTGTAAATAGTGTTGCTATGAACATTGGGGTGCAAGTATCTCTTTGAGTTATGTTTTCCCCCCAGATATTTGCCCAGGAGTGGGGTTGCAGGATTATACGATAGTTCTATTTTTAGTTTTTTTGAGAAACCTCCATACTCTTTTCTATAGTGGATGCACCAATTTACAGTCCCATCAACAGTGTCGCAGAGTTCCTTTCTCTACACACTCTCTCTAGCATTGGCAGACGTTTTAATGATGGTCATTCTGACGTGGGTGGAACCTCATTGCAATTTTCATTTGAATTTCTCTAATAATTACCAGTGTTGCCGGGTCCATTTTAGAGAGCTCTCTGAGCAATACCAACTTTATTTTGATTTTCCTTTCATAGATCTTCTTCAGTCTGATCCTCTGACAGAATGATCCACTTTCTTTCCCCACGCAAAATGTACTCATCCTTTCTGAAGACTGTGGGATCTTGCCTTTAAGTTCCTAAAGCCCATTTGTATATCTGGAAGTTCTACTTGGTTAATTCTTCTTTTTAAAAAGTGCTGGGCCTCAGTTGTAGTGTCTGTGATCTTCAGTTGCAGCATGTATAATAGGGTTTTTACTTGCAGCATGGAAACTGTTAGCTGCAGCATGTGGCATCTAGCTCCCCAAACAGGGATCAAACCTGGGCCCCATGTGTTGGGAGCACAGAGTTTCTTAGCCCTAGACCACCAGGAAGTCCCTGGGTTAATTTTTTTACATGTCTTAACAAAATATCTTATAGCCACACACTGATTTGATTAATGGTCCTGGGTTTTATTATTTTTAACAGCATTATGGGAACAATTGACATACAATAAAATGCACATCTTAAATCTAAGTTTTGACATATGTATATACTGGTGACACCATCACATACCCATCATGTCCGAAAACTTTTGGGGACCCTTTGTATTTCTTCCCTCCTACCCAGGCCAGCCCCTGCTCCATCACTGCGAACACTCTGCTCTCTGCCTCTGTGTGTTAGTTTGTATTGAACAAATGGAATACAGTGACATTTCCTAGAACTTTAGATAAATGAGAATGGCATAGTATGTATAATTTTTTGGTTTAGATCTATTTTTGATTAGCATATTTTGTTTATATTTATTTATATTTTGTTTATATTTCTTTTGCTTAGTGTATTTGTTTTGAAATCACCCACATGGCTGATTTATCAATACTTTATTCCTCATTTTTGGTGAGCAGTATTTTATTATATGACGGTGGTAAAATTTGTTTACCCCTTCATCTCTTGATAAATATTTGTTGTTTCTAGATTCTGGCTATTACATGTAAAGCTGCAATGACTTTTGAAGTATAGGTCTGTAAGTAGACACAAGCTTTCATTCCTCCTGGTTAAATACCTAGGAGTGGAGTGACTCGGGCACATGATAGGAATATATTGGTATATACTTTTTAAAAATTGCCATATGGTTTCCCAAAATAATTGCATAATTTTATAGCCCACAGGGTTGCAAAGAGTCAGACATGACTTAGTGACTGAACAACAGGTAAAACCAGTCGTTAAGAGTTTCAGTGGCTCTGCATCCTCACTCACCCTTGGTATACAACAACAATCTCTTTAATTTTAGCCATTTTATTACTGTGATGTGTTATCTCATTGTGATTTTGATTTGTATTTCCCTAATAACTAAAGATCTTGAATCCCTTTTCAAGTGCTTACTTACCATCCATGTTTCTTGTTTCACATATGTCTGTTCAAATATATTGACCATTTAAAAATTGAATTGTTTGTTTGAGAGATTGTATTGAGAATACTTTCTATATTGTGGATACAAGTCTTCTGTCAGATATATGATTTCCAAATATTTTCGCCTAGTCTGTAGCTTGTCTTTCTATTCCTTTAACAATGATTTAGAAGAACAGAAGTTTCTTAATTTTGATGAAATTCACTTTTTCCTTTTAAAGATCATATATTTACCATTTTATTTAAGATTTAATTCCCCAGGATCCCTAAACATCTTACCACTACCACCTGTTTTCAGGATGCCTGGTCAGTTTTAACCTGAATCCTCTCACTTCTTTAGACTGGCTCACCAACAATATGAATGAAACTCTCAGTCAGCTCAGTTCAGTCACTCAGTTGTCTCCGACTCTTTGTGACCCCATAACTTGCAGCATACCAGGCCTCCCTGTCCATCACCAACTCCCAGAATTTATTCAAACTCATGTCCATCGAGGCGGTGATGCCATCCAGCCATCTCACCCTCTGTTGTCCCCTTCTCCGCCTGCCCCCAATCCCTCCCAGCATCAGAGTCTTTTCCAATGAGTCAACTCTTCACATGAGGTGGCCAAAGTACTGGAGTTTCAGCTTAGCATTGGTCCTTCCAGTGAACATCCAGGGCTGATCTCCTTTAGGATGGACTGAATGGATCTCCTTGAAGTCCAAGGGATTCTCAAGAGTTTTCTCTAACACCACAGTTCAAAAGCATCAATTCTTCGGCACTCAGCCTTCTTCACAGTCCAACTCTCACATCCAAACATGACCACTGGAAAAACCATAGCCAGACCTTTGTTGGCAAAGAAGTGTCTCTGCTTTTCAATATGCAATCTAGGTTGGTCATGAATTTTCTTCAAAGGAGTAAGCGTCTTCTAATTTCATGGCTGCAGTCACCACAGTCACCATCTGCAGTGATTTTGGAGCCCCCCAAAATAAAGTCTGACACTGTTTCCACTGTTTCTCCATCTATTTGCCATGAAGTGATGGGACCGGATGTCATGATCTTCATTTTCTGAATGTTGAGCTTTAAGCCAACTTTTTCACTCTCCTCTTCCACTTTCATCAAGAGGCCCTTTAGCTCCTCTTCACTTTCTGCCATAAAGGTGGTGTCATCTGCATATCTGAGGTGATTGATATTTCTCCTGGCAATCTTGATTCCAGCTTGTGCTTCTTCCAGTCCATCATTTCTCATGATGTACTCTGCATATAAGTTAAATCAGCAGGATGACAGTATACAGCCTCGACATACTCCTTTTTCTGTTTGGAACCAGTCTGTTGTTTCATGTCCAGTTCTAACTGTTGCTTCCTGACCTGCATACAGGTTTCTCAAGAGGCAGGTCAGGTGGTCTGATATTCTTATCTTTTTCAGAATTTTCCACAGTTTATTGTGATTCACAGGTCAAAGACTTTGGCATAGTCAATAAAGCAGAAATAGATGTTTTTCTGGAACTCTCTTACTTTTTCCATGATCCAGCAGATGTTGGCAGTTTGATCTCTGGTTCCTCTGCCTTTTCTAAAACCAGCTTGAACATCTGGAAGTTCACAGTTCACGTATTGCTGAAGCCTGGCTTGGAGAAGTTTGAGCATTACTTTACTAGCGTGTGAGATGAGTGCAATTGTGCGGTAGTTTGAGCATTCTTTGGCATTGCCTTTCTTTGAGATTGCAGTGAAAACTGACCTTTTCCAGTCCTGTGGCCACTGCTGAGTTTTCCAAATATGCTGGCATATTGAGTGCAGCACTTTCACAGCATCATCTTTCAGGATTCAAAATAGCTCAACTGGAATGCCAACACCTCCACTAGCTTTGTTCTTAGTGATGCTTTCTAAGGCCCACTTGACTTCACATTCCAGGATATCACTAGGTGAGTGATCACACCATCATGATTATCAGGGTCATGAAGATCTTTTTTGTACAGTTCTTCTGTGTATTCTTGCCACCTCTTAATATCTTCTGCTTCTGTTAGGTTTATATCATTTCTGTCCTTTTTCGAGCCCATCTTTGCATGAAATGCTCCCTTGGTATCTCTAATTTTCTTGAAGAGGTCTCTAGTCTTTCCTATTCTATT
The DNA here is from genome assembly GCA_006408675.1 of Madoqua kirkii. NCBI lineage: Eukaryota > Metazoa > Chordata > Mammalia > Artiodactyla > Bovidae > Madoqua > Madoqua kirkii. Next base: position 7,707 of record SJYC01065190.1, read on the forward strand.
GTTTTCCTTTATTTCTTTGCACTGATCACTGAGGAAGGCTTTCTTATCTCTCCTTGCTATTCTTTGGAACTCTGCATTCAGATGCTTATATTTTTCCTTTTCTCCTTTGCTTTTTGCTTCTCTTTTTTTCACAGCTATTTGTAAGGCCTCCTCAGACAGCCATTTTGCTTTTTTGCACTTCTTTTTCTTGGGGATGGTCTTGATACCTGTCTCCTGTACAGTGTCACAAACCTCATTCCATAGTTCAGGCACTCTGTCTATCAGATCTAGTCCCTCAAATCTATTTCTCACTTCCACTGTATAATCATAAGCGATTTGATTTAGGTCATACCTGAATGGTCTAGTGATTTTTCCCTACTTTTTTCAATTAAAGTCTGAATTTGGCAATAAGGGGTTCATGATCTCAGCCACAGTCCTCTCCCGGTCTTGTTTTTGCTGACTGTATAGAGCTTTTCCATCATTGGCTGCAAAGACTATATCCAATCTGATTTCAGTGTTGACCATGTGGTGATGTCCATGTGTAGAGTCTTCTCTTGTGTTGTTGGAAGAGGGTGTTTGCTAGGACCAGTGTGTTCTCTTGGCAAAACTATTAGTCTTTGCCCTGCTTCATTCTGTACTCCAAGGTCAAATTTCCCTGTTACTCCAGGTGTTTCTTGACTTCCTACTTTTGCATTCCAGTCCCGTATAATGAAAAGGACATTTTTTTGGGGTGTTAAGTTCTAAAAGGTCTTGTAGGTCTTCATAGAACCATTCAACTTCAGCTTCTTCAGTGTTACTGGTTGGGGCTTAGGCTTAGATTACTGTGATATTGAATGGTTTGCCTTGGAAATGAACAGAGAGTACTATACTAATAACCTCTTATAGTATAACATTGATGTGTCATTACTTTTATTTATTTTTCTTTTTAAAATTTATTTAATTTGGAGGCTAATTACTTTACAGTATTGTGGTTTCTGCCACATATTAACATGAATCAGCCATGGGTGGACATGTGTGCCCCATCCTGACCCTCTCTCCCACCTCCCTCCCCATCCCATCCCTCGTGGTCATCCCAGTGCACCAGTCCTGAGCACCCTGACTCATGCATCAAAGCTGGGCTGGCCATCTATTTCACATATGATAACATACATGTTTTCAATGCTATTCTCTCAAATCATCCCACCTTCACCTTCTCCCACAGAGTCCAAAAGTCTGTTCTTTACATCTGTGTCTCTTTTGTTGTCTCACATATAGGGTCATCGTTACCATCTTTCTAAATTCCATATATATGCATTAATACACTGTACTGGTGTTTTTCTTTCTAACTTACCTCGCTCTGTATAATAGGCTCCAGTTTCGTCCACCTCATTAGAACTGATTCAAATGCATTCTTTTTAATAGCTGAGTAACATTCCATTGTGTATATGTACCCCAGCTTTCTTTTTTTTTTAATTTATTTATTTATTTATTTATTTATTTATTTATTTATTTATTTTAAAAAATTTTTATTTTTTGTTTAATGCTTATCCATTTCACAGCACTGCATTGGTTCTGCCATACATTGACATGAATCAGCCACAGGTGTGGACGATCTCCCCATGTTAAAGCCCCCTCCCACCTCCCTTCCTTGCCCATCCCCCCGGTTCATCCCATACACCGGCCCCAAGCATCCTATATCCTGTATTGAACATAGACTGGTGCTTCATCTCCCATATGATTGTATACATGTTTCATTGTCCTTCTCCCAGATCTTCCCACCCTCTCCCTCTCCCTCTGAAGCCAACAGTCCGTTCTATACCTCTGTGTCTCTTATATTGTCTCACTTTCGGGGTCATCATTATTGTCTTCTAAATTCCATATATATGTGTCAGTATACTGTATTGGTGTTTTTCTTTCTGGCTTACTTCACTCTGTATAATCGGCTCCAGTTTCATCCATCTCATTAGAACTGCGTCAAACTTATTCTTTTTGAGGGCTGAGTAATACTCCATTGTGTATATGTACCAAAGCTTTCTTATCCTACCCCAGCTTTCTTATTCATTTGTCTGCTGATGGCCATCTAGGTTGCTTCCATGTCCTGGCTATTGTAAGCAGTGCTGTGATGAACATTGGGGTAAACGTGTCTCTTTCAATTCTGGTTTCCTCAGTGTGTATGCCCAGCAGTGGGATTGCTGGGTCATAAGGCAGTTCTATTTCCAGTTTTTAAAGGAATCTCCACACTGTTCTTCATAGTGGCTGTACTAGTTTGCATTCCCACCAATGGTGTAAGAGAGTTCCTTTTTTTTACACACCCTCTCCAGCATTTATTGTTTGTAGACTTTTTGATAGCAGCCATTCATTACTTAAAAAAAAAAATCAGAGAGAGAGGATGGGGAGAAATAGTGTACTGAAGAAAGTCTTGCTTCCTAACTTCAAAATAGAACTAAGTTTGAGTGGTTTTAGGGAAATTGCTTAAGTTCACAAGGGTCAGGTCAGTTTTTTTCTTTTAAGGATCATATATTTAACATTGTTTCTAGAATCTTTGCCTATCCAAAGCCATGGAGATTTTCTGTTAGGTTTTCTTCTAGAAATTTTGTAGCTTTAGGTTTTACTTTAGGGTCTTTGAACCTTTAGCTTATTTTCTTGTATGGTGCATGGTGTGGATCAAAGTTCCTTTCATTTTTATGTATTAATTGATTGCATATATATATTTAATATTTCAGCTCATTTGCAGAAAGACTGCCTTTTACCCAGTGAATTGCCTTCACACCTTTGTCAAAAATCAGTCCACTGGTAAGAATACTTCTGAACTGGCAGAATAAAGACCTCTGAAAGCCTACTCCTTCATAAAAGCCATGACAGTACTGGTAAACACACAAACACACACAAACTATCAAGATTAACTTTTTCAGAACTTTGGAAATTAACCAAAGGCTTGCAATAATATGAGGAGTGCTTGTTAAGAAAAACAACTGAGTCTCAGTAAAAAAATCAGATTTTCTTGCATTCTAACTTACACTATCTTGCCCTCTTTTACCATCCCATCTTTCCAGAGCAGGACCAAGGCTGACCCTTGGGAGCGTGAGGTGGAGCAGGACTCGGTTGGCAGAGGCGAGCACACCAGGCCTCAGTGTATGGGCATCTTGGGAGCTGTGCTTGTAGCTGAATGCAGGGGTCATGTGGGAAGGTAGTGGGAGGAGGCCTGAGAATGGACAGCACCCAGATCTTGTGCAACTAGATATACTGGGCCAGTGCTGTGTGCTAAGCCACTTCAGTTGTGTCCAACTCTGTGTGACCCTATGGACTGTAGCCCGCTGGGTTCCTCTGTCCATGAATTCTACCGGCAAGAATCCCGGAGTGGGTTACCATTTCCTTCTCCAGGTGAACTTCCTAACCCAGGGATCAAACTTGGGTCTCATATGTCTCTTGTACTGGCAGGCGCATTCTTTACCACTAATACTGGGCCAGGGGGTGGGCCTTTTTCTTGAGGTTGTGTGTGTGTGCTTAGTCACTCAGTCATGTCTGATTCTTTGTGACGCTATGGACTGTAGCCCATCGGGCTTCTTTGTCCATGGAAATTCTCCAGGCAAGATAACTGGAATGGGTTGCCATGCCCTCCTCAAGGGGATCTTCTGAACCCAGGGTTACTGGGGAGTTATTGATGACTTTTAAACTGAGAAAACAGCAGTTCAGCCTAGCACTTCAGAAGCCCCTCTAGTTGCTTGGAGGAAATGAGCGTGGACTTGGGAGTGTGTGGGGCCGAAGTCCAGGGAAGAAACTCACTTTCCCCGAGGGGTCACTGTTGAAAGCAGAGGCAGAGGCACTGGGAGCCTCAACGTTATTGTTTGATCAGGGGCCTGTCTCCTCTAGACTTCCCTTGTTTTCAAGCATGAGCGTGGGTATCTATGATTATGTCACAATAGGATCCTTTACTTGTTCCAGATGCTCAGCAGGAACCCGGCTAAAGGCAGGCACAGAACCTAGTGAGTCCTCAGAGTCGCCCTGAGTGGAACTGTCAGTTGGAGCTGCTCTGAGTGCAGGGCACACCCCTATCCCTCTTGACCCCAGATCATGGCAGAACTCTTCCCTGTCTGAAGGATGTCCCACTACACAGTTCCTGCCATTTCTCCTGTGAATTTGCAGAAAACATTTGCCTCTTGAGCAAAAAGTGCTCTCCTGAAGACAAAAGGAGTTCAGCAGGAGTGGGTCACTGTGAAGACAATTCGAGGAGGAGAAGCCTCCTGGGGTGCACAGTGGCCTCCAGGAGCCTCCCTTCCGTGCTTAGTCTTTCCTTCGGGGCTCTCATCTGCTCCACCCACTTGCTGGGGAGGGCTAGGCCTGAGTGGCTGTCACCTCCCACCCTGAGAATGTGTACTTAGAAGAGGGACCCAAGAAGGGTCACCTCTGTCCAGCCCTGGTGGGTGAATCAGGCTGTTGAAGAAGCGATTTAGCAGAAGGGATTTTTCTGATATGTTCCTTAAATCCTATCAGTGAGGCAGCCAATTATGCTACCTATGTGAGGCTCTAATTATTAAAGTATCCTGAATTGTGATGCTAATAGGAAATTTGCTAAATGGAAATGAATTTTTAATATCATAATTCGCCTTTTCCTCTTCATAGGATTCATTTTCTTTCTAGATGTCACTTCATAAGAGCAAATGAGACTTGGAAACATTTCTTGCCCTTTCTGCTTGTGACATGTTTAGATCTCATCACATCTTAGAATTTTTCAGGATATGTTGAAAGCAACTCACCCAGTGAACCCAGCTCATTTATATCAGTGACAACTGATCCTATCCTCAAGTATCACCTCCAGCTTGATGAGACCACAAGGCAGAGCATCCAGGACTTGGCAGAGCTGGTCCCTCAAGTGGGGCCCAAGTTTCCCCAGGTCCAGCCAGTCCTTGGCTACTGATGAAGTCCTGTTAACAGCATAATCCAAATGTCAGAAGGTCTTTGCCCCCAGCTGCTTGAGCGCTCAGTCCGTGCTGAATGTTTCGGAAATTCTCTGGGAGTATCTCTTTGGCTCACAGCCTAGTTCATGCCTATAGCTCACTGAGCTTGGAGGAGACAGAGCTGGGTAGTGTGTGTGGTAGAGGAGGGAAGTTGCTTCTCAATTGTTTGAACCCCTGTCTGCAGGCCTACTGGCACTTGGTGAAATCCAAATTTTCACTTATAACCCTCTCCTAACCAGAAAGGTGTTGGAGGCAGTCTGCTTTACCCATATCCCTATAACTATCTTCAGAATCACCCTTGCCCTCTGACCCCTGCAGCTCTGTCTTGGAAGATGAGTGATCTGGGGTATCACAGTTCCTGGTATGACATATCTGTACACAACCTCACCTCATTCCATAAAGGTATCTGCAGTGACTGACCTGGTGCAGCCAGGCCAGCTGAGAAATAAGATCCAGTGTGCAGCCTGTGGGTACATTCAGATGATGCACATCATATCCTCAAGGTTTGAGCACAAGCTTGGCCCCTGCTGATCTGGCAACGGCAACAAGGAGCTCCTTGGTCTGTCATAGGTTCACGTACCACAGATGTGTAAGTGAAAAGTGTTAGAAGGCATGAAAGGCGGGAATCAGTCCCTAATTTATCCAAATGCATTGATTCTTATTTATTCAGCAAATATTTGTTAAGTGTCTACTGTGTGCCAGGTATCATTCCTAAGTGAATAGACACAGCTGTGAACGAAACATAAAAATCTCTGCCCTTGTGGAGTTTATATACTAGAAGAAGGAAGTGATAAAGTACAGTATAAAGTGTGTTAGATGATAAGAAGTATGAGGGAAGAGGCAGTAGGGAAGGGAGGGCAGGATGGCTGGCAGTGAGGATGCTACATCGGTGGTCATCAGTTTGATGAAGCAGCAAGAATCTTGCAAATATCTGGGGAAAAGCATCCTTGCCAAAGGAACAGTCAGTGCAAAGGTCCTGTGGTGGAAACACATCTGGTGAGTTTGAGAAACAAGTGTCCTGAACTTGAACTGAGTGAATCAGGAGAGAAACGTAGGAAATGAGATCAAAGGGAGTTTTATGGGCCATTTTAATAGCATGTTGCTTAAAAAAATTTTTTTTTAGTTTATTCAAGTATTTATTTACGGCAAAGTGATTCAGTTATACATATACACATATACATTCTTTTCATATTTTTTCCATTATGGTTTGCCACAGGATATTAGCTATAGTTCCTCATGCTATACAGTAGGACCTTGTTGTCTATCCATTCTATACACACCAACTCCCATTTGCTGATCCCAAGCTCCCAGTCCATTCCACCCCCTCCCCCTTGGTAACCACCACTTTGTTCTCTCTCTCTTTGAGCTCTTTTGTAGATAAGTTCATTGGTATCATATTTTAGATTCACATATAAGTGATATCATATAGCATTTGTCTTTATCTTTCTGCCTTACTCTACTTAGTACGATTTTCTCTAGGTCCATCCATGTTGCTGCAAAAGGCATTATTTCATTCTTTTTTATGGCCGACGAGTATTCCATTGCATGTGTGTACCTCATCTTTATGCATTCATCCATTGATGTGCATTTAAGTTGTTTCCATGTCTTGGTTGCTGTGAATAATTGTCCTATGGGTCTTTTTGAATTACAGTTTTGCCTGGGTGTATGCCCAGGAGTGGAATTGTTGGATCATATGGCACCTCTGTTTTTAGTGTTTTGAGAAACCTACATACTGTTCTCCATAGCGGCTGCACTAATTTACATTCCCACCAACAGTGTAGGAAGTTTCCTTTTTCTCCAAACCCTCGCCAACATTTATTATTGTAGATTTTAAATTATGGCCATTAAAATTTTTTTTCCTGATGTGGACCGTTTTTAAAGTCATTGTTGAATTTGTTACAATATTGCTTCTATTTGATGTATTTGGGTCTCCAGGCATGCAGGAGCTTAGTTCCCTGACCAGGGATTGAACCTGCACCCTTTGCAGTGCAAGGAGAAGTCTTAACCTTCGGACACAGGAAAGTCTCCCTGATGGCCATTCTGACTGGCGTGAAGTGGTACCTCACTACAGCTTTGATTTGCATTTCTCTAATAATTAGTGATGTTGAGCATATTTTCATGTGCCTGATGGCCATCTGCATGAATAGGACGTTGGTTTGACACTGGGAGGTCATGGAGAGTTTAGAGCAGTGAAGTAACCTGATTCTCTTTATGTTTTCAAAACATCATTCTAGCTAACTATGGTGTTCAAAGTAGCCTCTGGGAGGGCTAGGCCACAATTAGGGAGAAGACCAGTACAAAAAATGTAGGCAAACCATGATGGTGGCTCGGGCCAGAGTAATGATCGTGGAGTTGATGACACATAGTCACATTCTGGACAAATTTTGAGATGGGGCCAATAGAACTTAACTCTTTTGTAGATAAGTTCATTGGTATCATATTTTAGATTCACATATAAGTGATATCATATAGCATTTGTCTTTATCTTTCTGCCTTACTCTACTTAGTACGATTTTCTCTAGGTCCATCCATGTTGCTGCAAAAGGCATTATTTCATTCTTTTTTATGGCCGACGAGTATTCCATTGCATGTGTGTACCTCATCTTTATGCATTCATCCATTGATGTGCATTTAAGTTGTTTCCATGTCTTGGTTGCTGTGAATAATTGTCCTATGGGTCTTTTTGAATTACAGTTTTGCCTGGGTGTATGCCCAGGAGTGGAATTGTTGGATCATATGGCACCTCTGTTTTTAGTGTTTTGAGAAACCTACATACTGTTCTCCATAGCGGCTGCACTAATTTACATTCCCACCAACAGTGTAGGAAGTTTCCTTTTTCTCCAAACCCTCGCCAACATTTATTATTGTAGATTTTAAATTATGGCCATTAAAATTTTTTTTCCTGATGTGGACCGTTTTTAAAGTCATTGTTGAATTTGTTACAATATTGCTTCTATTTGATGTATTTGGGTCTCCAGGCATGCAGGAGCTTAGTTCCCTGACCAGGGATTGAACCTGCACCCTTTGCAGTGCAAGGAGAAGTCTTAACCTTCGGACACAGGAAAGTCTCCCTGATGGCCATTCTGACTGGCGTGAAGTGGTACCTCACTACAGCTTTGATTTGCATTTCTCTAATAATTAGTGATGTTGAGCATATTTTCATGTGCCTGATGGCCATCTGCATGAATAGGACGTTGGTTTGACACTGGGAGGTCATGGAGAGTTTAGAGCAGTGAAGTAACCTGATTCTCTTTATGTTTTCAAAACATCATTCTAGCTAACTATGGTGTTCAAAGTAGCCTCTGGGAGGGCTAGGCCACAATTAGGGAGAAGACCAGTACAAAAAATGTAGGCAAACCATGATGGTGGCTCGGGCCAGAGTAATGATCGTGGAGTTGATGACACATAGTCACATTCTGGACAAATTTTGAGGATGGGGCCAATAGAACTTAGCTAATGGGTTGAAAGTCGACTGAGAGAAAAAGCAGAATGAAGGATAACTGCCGTGCTTTTGTCCTGAGAGACCTGAAGCGCAGCGCTGCCCTTTGTTGAGAGAAAGTGGGGGGGGGGGTAGATTCGCAGATCAAGGATTACGTTTTGAACATGCTCAGCTTACAATGCCTGTAGATAACAAAGTGCAGATATTAAATAGGCATTCAGATCTGTGAGCCGAGAATTCTGGGGGTGGAGACAGAAAGAGGAATCATCAGCATTTTGTTGGTGTTTATGGCCAGGGAATTAGAGCAAAATACAGGCATCAAGGCAATCATGATACTTTAAACATGCATGTGTGCAGTGTTTTTAGGACTTGAAGGATAATACTTAAGATACCCTTTCCAGTATGATAGCAGCTTTCTTGATTTCTTTTTAGTTTCTCTGTCCAATTGTCTGTTTTGATTCTGAATAAAAGGGAAAAAAGTTTTCACTCTTAAACAGTTGATTAACATAGAATTGCCTCAAAATCAGAATCAAACCGTGATTCCCCACTTGAGGTCTTTCAGGGAAGAGAAGAGCCCAGGAGAAATGGCTTTGCATGTGCTTCTGTGCAGTCGGAAAGGGGGTTAGAGCTACCAGGGTTCTGGAAATAGACTTTTTTATTTTAAACAGTGAACGGTTGAGAAAAACCTTTTAACATTTTAAATGTCCTTTAACCATGGATATTTATTTCTGTGAACTGATTTACATATAATTAGAATACCTTCAGGTTCTGAGAGGAAAATGCATCCTTATTCTGAGACAGAAATACAACGTTGAAGGCTTTTCAGAGAATAGGGAACGATAAAATAAGAGAAAAGTATCAGAGTTCAATTTCTTTTATAATTTACCAATATTTTCAAGGTTTCCAAATAGATTTTTTAAAACTAGCTATAGGGAGGTACTTCTAGACTTTCCATCACTTTTCTAATTAAAACAGGAATTGGAAGAAAAAAAGGTGCTTTGTTCACTGAAATGATTCTTTACATTGAAGAGACTTCAACGTGAATGTCATAGTAGTGTAATATGATATCTGAATAGCGTGGCTGGCTCACTTGCAGATAAGATGCTGCTGCAACTTACAAGCTATTTCTTTGGTGATTATCTTTACTTTTTAATTGACACAAGAGATATAATAGGTAGGATACTCCGGTGCCCGACTTTTCTGTGGGGGACTTTGGCCAATATAAAGCCAGTGACGTCAGGGTCTGGAGAGAACAGCACACCTGAGCAGCCGTGGTCCCAAGTCGCCCCTTGTGCAGTATCCTTGGATTCTGTGGCCGTCCAACTGCTGGCTTCAAGCCGTAGTTGCCTCCCTGGGCACTGGGAACAAAGAGCTGTGCCGAGGCATGGCTGTGCTCACTTGCTCTGCATTTCCTTGATGGTTGGGTGCTTTGAGATATGAATAGAGAGGAGGAGGGAGAAACTCTTGCAGCACCCTCCAATGTGTGCCCCAAGTCAGCCAGATGTTCCTGGTGGTCTAGCATATCTAACTCCTGACTTTGCTTCCAAAGCGCTTTCTGGGCTCCGAGTCCCGGTTCTTTCTCAATCACAGAAGCGAGACTGCTTTTCCAGTCCAACTTGCACGCCAGAGTAATGGAAGAGATAAAGTTGGGATACAGGTGCTAAGAAAGCCATTCCCAGGGCTTTAAGCCCTGCGGCAGAGACCTTTGCTCTTCCTCAGCACCCGGGCCCTCCCTTGTGTTTCTCAGATCTGTTGTCGGGCTCTGGGCTGTGTCTAGTTCTGGCCTATGGGCTGTGAGTTAAAAGCAGTGAGTGTCGCTCCAGGCCCAGGCATTTAAAAGTGGGCAAATGTCATCAGGAAATTAAAACTATATGCAGTGAGATACCTACATACCTGTTAGAATGGCCAAAATTTGGAACATCGACAACACCAAATGCTGAGTTCTCTTTCATTGCTTGTAGGAACACAAAATGGTACAGCCACTTTGGAAGATAGTTTGGCAGTTTCTTATAAGAGTAAAAGTATGTACTCATACCATACAGTCCAGCCATCACACTCCTTGGTATTTACCCAAAGGATTTGAAAACCTGTGTTTACACAGAAATCTGCACGCATGTGTTCATAGAAAGTTTATCCATAATTGCTAAAAGTTGGAGGAAACCAAAATGTCCTTCAGTAGGTGAAAGGATAACTGAACTATGTTACATCCAGACAATAGAATATTAATCAGTGCTAAAAAGAAGTGAGGTGTCAAGCCATGCATGAAAAGATCAGGAGGAACTTTAAATGCATATTACTAAAATCTGAAAAGGGTACATATTATACGGTCTCAGCTATATGACATTCTGGAAATGGCAAAACCATGGAGAAAAAATAATATCAGTGTTTGCCAGGGATTGGGGAGGAGAGATGAATAGGTCGAGTACATAGGATTTTTAGGGCAGTGAAAATACTACGTATGATACTATAACAGTGGATACATATCAATATACAATGGTCCAAACCCTCAGGATAATCAATATTGAGAGAATTTTAACTATGGACTTTGAGTAATTATGATATATCAATATAGGTTCATCAGTTGTAACAAAGATACCACTCTGGTGGTCTTCCCTGGTGGCTCAGATAGTAAAGAATCTGCCTACAATGCAGGAGACTTGGGTTCAATCCCTGAGTCAGGCAGATCCCCTGGAAGAGGAAATGGGAACCTACTCCAGTATTCTTGCCTGGAAAATACCATGGACAGAGGAGCCTGAAGGGCTCCAGTCCATGGAGCCACAGAGTCAGACATGACTGAAGTGACTAATACAGATAGATTTTGGGCAATGTTAATAACGGGGGAGATTATGCATGTATACGGGGGTGGGGGAGTATATGGGAAATCTCTGCATCTTCCAATTTTCCTGTGAACCTGAAACTTCTTAAAAAAAAAAAAAATCTTAACATGAAAGAAAGGAAGGAGGGAAGGAAGGAAGAAGGCAAGGAAGTGGGTGGAGTTTTTTATTCCCTCTCCTCTTCCTGTTGTAACAGGATGGAAGAGGACAGGATTAATTGCTGAGTCACCCTGCAGTACGGCATGACCAAATCTCATTGGAAACCTTGTAAGAATGAGAAATAACCATATGTTGTTGGGTTAAGTCATGGAGATTTAAGGGTTTACGTGTTACTGCATCATAGCAGAGCCTATGCTAACTAATATAACTCCCTTCTCATAGCTATTCTCACACCAGTGTCTTCATCGTTGGTGTGATTTGGGCCCAGGAGGACTTATGTTTTGGAGAAGGAACTTCAAACTGCCCTTTTTGGACTGTTATAACCCTGCGTGTTGATGACAGATTTCCTGAGTGATGGTAACCAGATGGGTGTTGGAGTCAGCTTCTTAGCTCTCGCCAGGTGACTAAACAAGTATGTTGATGTCATTCGCTTTTCATAATTTGCATGATACTAAATCGATCTCAATCCTAATCAAGGAGACATGATCTTCAGCAGAAAGAACAACATCACATATAAAATCGTGTGTCTTGGGTCATCTTTCATCTACCTTTGAAGTGATTTATGACTCTCTAAGCTAATAAAACACCTTGCTGAAATAAAACGATTTGTCCAAGCAAATAAAAACCTGACAGAGTTACTGTATGGCATTTCCTAGGGAGCTATAACTATGATAGCTAGTTCATTGAGAACTACGTAGAAAACCCCAATACTGACAAAGCTGCAAAGGAGAAATGAATCACCATTGGAAGGAGTCTGTGCCAGGAAGCACTCTGAGGTCATAAAATATATGGACTCTCAGTGCATGAGGACTTCAGCTGGAGCTGGGCTGGCTTCTTGCCTCAGACATGCCCAAGCTATCATTCACCTGGCTTCACATGTTTACGGAGCTTGTCTTCTGCCCACCTTGTGCCAGGCTGAGTGGGGGAGGCAGGAGCAGTGCAGGCCATGTGCCTCTTATCAGGAGGCCTGGAGATCTGCTGGGGAGGTGAGATTCATTTGAAGACAGGATGAACCACCAAGGAGTTAATGGATTTAGGAAGACAGATTCATACTAATGGAGTTAGCAAAATTAAAAGGGAAGAGTGGCACTGAATCTTATCCTCAGATCAGAGTGCCCTACCTCCAGTGTCTTTATTGTTGGTGTCATTTCCTTAGAATGGGATAGAGGCCCTTCATGGGGACCCCTTATATCATGCTCGACAGGTGGTCATTTGATCTATGTTCAAATATTTCCAGTGTCTGGGAACTTATTACCTGTCAAAGAAGGTCTCTTGGAACAGTTCTTTATATTGAATTGAAACCTGCTTTCATCTAGCTTCTCCCTGCAGATATAAGACCTGCCCTCAGAGTTAATATAGGGCAGATCTAATCTATCTCCCACACAACAGCCCTGTAGATACTTGCTTACAGCAGCCAGGCTATACCTCCCCACATATAGACAAGGCTCACACCTCTCATCCGACTGAGCATCCCTGCTTGATTCAGAAGTTCAGTGTGGCTTCCAGACTCTCCTGGATGGCCTCCCTGGCTTGCTTCAGTTGTTAAACACCCTGGTGAGAGCCTGTCTGTCTGTGTTGGCCCTGGCTGCTGAGATGCCTCACGATGTGACTCTCTAAGATTCCTTCTAAGTCACATCCTTCCTCCAACCTGGCAACTTCAGATCTGCTTTCTATTACTAAGGTTTTGTCACTCTGAGAATACTGTACACAGTATGTAAGTCTTTGAGACTGGCTTTTTTTCCACTCTGCATAATTCCCATGGATATCTTCTGCATACATGTACTGTGTGTGTGTGTGTTTATATATGTTTGCGCATGTGTGCTCAGTTGTGTCTGATTCTTTGCAATCCCCTGGACTGTAGCCCACCAGGCTCCTCTGTTCATGGGATTTTCCAGGCAAGAATATTGTGGAGTGGGTTGCATTTCCTACTCTGGGGAATCTTCTGGCAGGCAGACTCTTTACTGCTGCATCACCTGAGAAGCCCCTTCATGTACTTATGGTCCTAAAGCATTACGTGGTTTTATGTTTTTATTCTGGACAATGTGACAAGGCCTCCTCAATGCGTACAGTGATTCATGCTGCCATGGCGGTACATGGAGCACTGGCTGCACGAGCTGGGTGACCCCACGACAGCTCTGCTGATGCAGCACATCTTTGCAGAGTTCCCTGGGACTCTGGAACTTCGAATGTGATGCCTTTGAGTTTTTGCCTTCCTCTTCTATCTTTGTGCTATGAAACACCAACATCTTTCATTGCCTAAAGATTTCAGCACTTTCGAATGATGGGCTAAAAATCAAGAGTGATGAAACTTGTCAACCTTTAGCTGTTTTTCTCCTAGGGAAGCATTTTAACAGGGTCTATGCTTAAAATTCTCCAATCCAGGCTTCAGCAATATGTAAATCGTGAACTTCCAGATGTTCAAGCTGATTTTAGAAAAGGCAGAGGAACCAGAGATCAAATTGCCAACATCCGCTGGATCATCAAAAAAGCAAGAGAGTTCCAGAAAAACATCTATTTCTGCTTTATTGACTATGCCAAAGTCTTTGACTGTGTGGATCACAACAAACTGTGGAAAATTCTGAAAAAGATGGGAATACCAGACCCCCTGACCTGCCTTTTGAGAAACCTGTATGCAGGTCAGGAAGCAACAGTTAGAACTGGACATGGAACAACAGACTGGTTCCAAATAGGAAAAGGAGTCCATCAAGGCTGTATATTGTCACCCTGCTTATTTAAGTTCTATGCAGAGTACATCATGAGAAATGCTGGACTGGAAGAAGCACAAGCTGGAATCAAGATTGCCGGGAGAAATATCAATCACCTCAGATATGCAGATGATACCACCCTTATGGCAGAAAGTGAAGAGGAACTAAAGAGCCTCTTGATGAAAGTGAAAGAGAGTGAAAAAGTTGGCTTAAAGCTCAACATTCAGAAAATGAAGATCATGGCATCTGGTCCCATCACTTCATGGGAAATAGATGGGGAAACAGTGGCAACTTTATATTTGTGGGCTCCAAAATCACTGCAGATGATGATTGCAGCCGTGAAATTAAAAGATGCTTACTTCTTTGAAGGAAAGTTATGACCAACCTAGATAGCATATTGAAAAGCAGAGACATTACTTTGAGAACAAAGGTCTGTCTAGTCAAGGCTATGGTTTCTCCAGTGGTCATATATGGATGTGAGAGTTGGACTATAAAGAAAGCTGAGTGCTGAAGAATTGATTCCTTTGAACTGTGGTGTTGGAGAAGACTCTTGAGAGTCCCTTGGACTGCAAGGAGATCCAACCAGTCCATCCTAAAGGAAATCAATCCTGGGTGTTTATTGGAAGGACTAATGTTGAAGCTGAAACTCCAATACTTTGGCCACCTGATGTGAAGAGCTGACTCATTTGAAAAGACCCTGATGCTGGGAAAGATTGAGGGCAGGAGGAGAAGGGGATGACAGGATGAGATGGTTGGATGGTATCACTGACTCAATGGATGTGAGTTTGAGTGAACTCTGGGAATTGGTGATGGATAGGAAGGCCTGGTGTGCTGTGATTCATGAGGTCGCAAAGAGTCGGACATGACTGTGTGACTGAACTGAACTGATGCTCTCGTGTTATTAACTCTCTTCAAGGTATATGCCTTCAAAGGGTATGTGTACTCTAATTGTCTGATCTGAGGGAAGGTTGTATGAATTCAGATTCCAATCTGACTTTGTTAAATTTGAAAGTGATGGGCCAAAGAGTGAAAATATCCACAGTGATTTGGCAAATAGTAATACAGTTGCTGAGTATGTCAACTGTAAATGAAAATGTAATGTGAATAAAAATTGAGGATTAGATGGAAAAGAGAGTTGCTCATGTTTTAGGAATGAAAATGATTATTTAGTGAGCTTATCAGAGAAGGCAATGGCACCCCACTCCAGTACTCTTGCCTGGAAAATCCCATGGACGGAGGAGCCTGCTAGGTTGCAGTCCATGAGGTCGCTAGGAGTTGGACATGACTGAGTGACTTCGCTTTCAGTTTTCACTTTCATGCATTGGAGAAGGAAATGGCAACCCACTCCAGTGTTGTTGCCTGGAGAATCTCAGGGATGGAGGAGCCTGGTGGGCTGCCTGCTATGGGGTCACACAGAGTCGGACACGACAGAAGTGACTTAGCAGCAGCAGTAGTGAGCTTATATATATATAGCATTGTACTAAGGAAGAAATTTGTGTTTCTTCCCCACTTTTGAGAAATCTGGGAGGTTTAATGGAATGAAAAATGTGTGAAGCATTCTCAAAATGTAAAAAATTAGTTGATTTAGATTAGATAATTTGTTTCAGAGGTCAAGCAAAGTAAAACAAGAATTTTATGAAAAAAGAATTTTATGAATGTAATTAAACATGCAGTGTGTGTGTGTACATGTGTGCACGCACATGCAAGCATCTGTGTGTATGGTTGGATGCTGGCAATAAGTTTTTTTTTTAAATTCAACAAACATTGGCTGGTGCCTACTTTGTGTAATGCCTTTCTGCTAGGCATCCAACAAATATTTGTTGACTAAATGATGAATGAATGAACAAAGACAGTTTAATAAGGGTGTGACCAGATACCCTGAATCCTTAATGAGCAAATAATGCAAACTTCAGGAAAGAAGTTCATAAAGAAAATATTTGAATCCCTTTGCTTAATTACCAAATAATTTTTATGAACTAAAGCTTTGTATTTTGCTTAAACCAATTCAAAGAACTGATTAGTAAATATTTTAGATTAGGTATTATGCATCTATGGAAAACCACTTTCCCTATTTTCTCACCATAAAAAAATAGTACTATGTCCTTCATTAATTCTCCCAGTTCAGGCTGTAATGTAGTAATTCTCATGCTAATGCTGATAATAACAGCAATACTAAGCAACTCCATTTTTGAGCTCTTCTTAAGTACCAGGCTCTGTGCTAAGTCACAAGCAGGTCCTGATTAATCTTCACCACCTTGTGAAGCTATTACTAGTCTCTTCACAAATGAGTAATCTGAGACTCAGAGCACTTCAGTCTTGTTCCCAAGGTCACAGTGGCAATGTGGTAAAATCAGGGTTTGAACCTAGGTAATTGTTCCCAAAGTGGGAGCTCATAATCTCTTCTGCTCTTTTCCATCCTCTTTTCTCTTTCTATTCATGAAAGCCAGTGTGGATGGCATTTGAAATGGGCCTCACTGAATTTACTGTAGCTCCTTAGAAGCAATAAAAGTTGCTCTTTACCTTCAAATATTTCCTAACTCAGACTCCTTCCTTGATCCATCTAAATGAGTCTGATTGTGCATAAAAGAAAATTAAGGCATGGAGCAGATATGCAGGCAAGCTACACAGAGAAGGGGTTGGTCTCAGGAACCAGTGGTCACGTTGACACCAGTTTCTGCTTACATACTGACGCAGCCTGGGGAAATGTGCCAGGGTAGGGACCTTGTGAATTCTGAGCATGTGTATTGAGGGGACCTGGGCTGTTTATAAACACATAGCTTCATGGCAAGTATAAGTACTGTAGCCTTGGCCATGTGGCTATGTCCTCCTCACAGTCCCATAGGATCCAGCAGCAGGGTGGCAGTTAAGGCCAGCCTCTGGCAGCCACTGGTGGAGGAGTGATGGCCTCCAGTGTTAGTGCACGTGTCATTTCATATGGGAAGATTTTCCTGATTCCCACAGACCCAGTTGGGTTTACCTTGCTGGATACTTCCAAGGTGCCTGTACTCCTCCTATATTCTCATGTAACTGCAAAACCATTACAGTATTGTAAAATAGAATAAAGTTTTAAATTAATAAAAAAAAAAAACAAAAAAACCAACAAAAAACAAAAAAAGAAAAAAAATGTTTTGAAGGACAGTTGATTTACAGTGTAAATTACAGTATAATTTGTGCTGTATAACAAAGTAATTCAGTTATACATATTATTTTTCATATTATTTCTATTATGGTTCGTTACAAGATATTGACTATAGTTCCCTGTGCTATACAGTAGGACCTTGTTGTTTGTCCAGCTTACATATAATAACTTGTATCTAATAATCTAAAACTTCCAGTCCTTCCTTCCCCCCACCCCCTCCTCCCCACCTTGGCATCTCCAAGTCTCTTCTCTGTATCTGTGAGTCTGTTTCTGTTTTGTAGATGTGTTCATTTGTGTCATTTTTAGATTTCACATATAAGTGGCATCAAAGGGTATTTATCATTTTTTCACTTGCTTTGCTTAGTATGATAATCTCCAGGTCCAGCCATATTGCTGCCAATGGCATTATTTCATTCTTTTTTAATTGCTGAGTAATATTCCATTGTATAATATTGCTGTTGTTTTTCAGTCACCCAGTTGTGTCCAACTCTTTGTTACCCCATGGACTGCAGAATGCCAGGCCTCCGTGTCCCTCACCATCTCCTGGAGTTTGCCCAAGTTCATACCTACACGTGTGTGTGCATGTGCATATATATCACATCTTCTTCATCCATTCATTGGTCAGTGGACATTTAGGTTGTTTACTTGTCTTGGCTATTGTAAACAATGCTGTTGTGACCATCACGGTTCATGTATCTTTTTGAATTATAGTTCTGTCTGGGTATATGCCCAGGAATGGTATTATTGAATAATGAGGCAACTCTAGTTTGGAATTTCCATAGTGTTTTCCATAGAGGCTGCATTAATTCACATTCCCATCAACAGTGTAAGAGGGTTCCCTTTTCTTCACACTCTCTTCAGTGTTTGCTGCTTATTGGCTTTTTAATGATGTCTTTTGTGACCAGTGTGAGATGTGCCTCCTTGTAGTTTTGGTTTATATTTCTCTGATAGTTGGGAAGAGCATCTTTTCACTGTGCCTCTTGGCTGTCTGTGTTTCTTCTTTGGAGAAATGTCTATTTAGGTCTTCTGCCTATTTTTGGATTGGGTTGTTTGTTTTTATTGAGGTGTATAAACTCTTTGTATAGTTTGAAAATGAAGCTTGTTAGTCACATCATTTGCAAATATTTTCTCCTAGTCTGTAGGTTGTCTTTTTGTTTTGTGTATGGTTTTCTTCGCTATACAAAAGCTCATAAGTTTGATTGGATCTATTTGTTTGTTTTTGTTTAAATTTCTGTTACCTTGGGAAGATTTACCTAAGGAAACATTAGTACAATTTATATCAGAGGATATTTTGGTTCTGTTCTCCTCTAGGAGTTTTACAATGTCATGTCTTATATTTAAGTCTTGAAGCCATTTTGAGTTTATTTTCATGTGTAGTGACAGGGTAGGTTCTAACTTCATTGATTTGTATGTGGTTGTCACGACACTACTTGCTGAAGAGACTGTCTTTTCACCATTGTATATTCTCATCTCCTTTGTCGAACATTAACTGACCATAGGTGTATGGGCTTATTTCTAGGCTCTTTATTCTGTTTCATTGACCCATATGTCTGTTTTTATACCATCACCAGGCTGTTTTGGTTAGTGTAGATCTGTAGTATTGTCTGAAGTCTGGGAGGGCTACGCTTCCTGCTTTGATGTCTTTCTTCAGGGTAGCTTTGGCAATTCTGCGTCTTTTATTGTTTCGTATAAATTTTAGGATTACTTGTTCTCGTTCTATAAAAAATGTCATAGGTAATTTGATAGGGATTGCATTAAATCTGTATATTATTTGGGTAGTATGGTCATTTTAACACTAGTAATTCTTCCTGTAATTGTTTTTTTAAATGATTTACTTTGATTATGAGTCCTAGGAAGGCAAGGAGAGGGTCTACTAGTTCATTGCTTTGTCCCCAGGCTGAACGGAGGACCTGGAACACAGTGGTTACTTACCAAATATTTATGAAATATTTTGTAATGCTTTTCCAAGAAAGGGAAGAAATGATCTGAAGATATTCCATAACAGGAATGAATGAAGCCTAGATTTTTTCTCACTCTTGGAATTTTGATCATGCTGGATATGCAAGGATCCTTGCTTTATTCCCTCAGACTCCAACTCTTTTTGTTGATTTTTTTTCCCTTTTTCTCTGTTCTTTGTTGACCTTTTGCTCCCTAATTTACTTTCTTCATTTTACCTTTTCTGTGTTACTTTACTTGGCTTCGTCTATTTCTCCGAAATTCTTTTTCTGGAGGAAAAAAAATACATACTAATAGCTTAAGAGGGAAAAGGCAATGGCACCCCACTCCAGTACTCTTGCCTGGAAAATCCCATGGATGGAGCAGCCTGGTAAGCTGTAGTCCATGGGGTTGCTAAGTCGGACATGACTGAGCAACTTCACTTTCACTTTCGCTTTCATTCATTGGAGAAGGAAATGGCAACCCACTCCAGTGTTCTTGCCTGGAGAATCCCAGGGATGGGGAGCCTGATGGGCTGCTGTCTCTGGGGTCGCACAGAGTCGGACACAAGTGAAGCGACTTAGCAAAAAATAGCTTAAGAAAGTAATAGGGAGAGAAAGTAGTATTCTTAATGACTTAGGGACAATTACTTAAAAAACAAAAGTAGACTGCATAACTTTTACACCAGGAGAAGAAAATTCCATTTTCTCAACAGAATAGGAAAATAAGTCAAGAATAAAAAAGAAGGCATCGACAATTTGGAACATAAGGCAGAAATAAATATTGATATGAGAAATTATGATAAATGTAAATAGTTAAAACTCTTCAAAGTATAAAGACTCTCTAATAGAATTAAATATAAAGTCAAGCTATATATATTACTTATAAGATACCTATTAAAAACAAAAAGGTATGTAAAAGATAGGAAAAGGTTAATCAAAATAAGCCAGGATAGAAATTATAATATGAAGAAATATTAATTTAAGGCATAAAATATACATTTAAAATTAATTTTTTTACTGAAGAATAATTGCTTTATAGAATTTTGTTGTTTAATGTCAAACTTCAACCTGAATCAGCCATAGGTATGCATATATCCCCACCCTTTTGAACCTCCCTCCCATCTCCTTCCCCATCCCACCCCTTTAGGTTGATAGGAGCCCCTGTTTAAGTTTCCTGAGCCATACAGCAAATTCCCGTTGGCTACCTATTTTACATATGCTAATATAAGTTTCCATGTTACTCTTTCCATACGGTTCCCTCTTTCCCCCTCCCCCTTTGTCTGTAAGTCTGCTCTGTATGTGTGTTTCTCCATTGTTGCCCTGTAAATAAATTCTCCAGTACCATTTTTCTAGATTCCGAATATACGCATTAGAATACAATATTTCTCTTTCTCTTTCTGACTTACTTCACTTTATATATTAGGTTCTAGGTTCATTCATCCATGTCATTAGAGCTGACTCAAATGCATTTGTTTTTATGGCTGAGTGATATTCCGTTGTATATATGTATCGCAATTTCTTTATCCATTCATCTGTCAGTGGACATCTAGGTTGCTTCCATGTTCTTGTTATTGTAAATAGTGCTGCAGTGAACAATGGGATATATGTATCTTTTTCAGTTTTTTTCCTTAGGGGTATAAGCCTAGGAGTGAGATTGCTGGGTCATATAATGGTTTTATTTCTGACTTGTTAAGGACTCTTCCATAGTGGCTGTATTGATTTACACTCCCACCAAAAGTGCAAGAGCATTCCCTTCTCTCCACACCCTCTCCAGCATTTATTGTTTGTAGTCTTTTTGATGATGGCCATTCTGACTGGTGTGAGGTGATATCTCATTGCAGTTTTGATTTGCATTTCTCTAATAATGAGCAATGTTGAGCATCTTTTCATGTGTTAGCCATATGTATGTCTTCTTTGGAGAAATGTCTGTTTAGGTCTTTTTCCCACTTTTTGATTGGGTTGTCTTTTTTTTCTGATATTGAGTTGTATGAGCTGCTTGTATATTTTGGAAATTGTTTGTCAGTTATTTCATTTGCTGTTATTTTCTCCCATTCTGAGGGTTGTCTTTTCACCTTGCTTATAGTTTCCTTCACTGTACAAAAGCTTTTAAATTTAATCAGGTCCCACTTGTTTATTTTTGTTTTTATTTCTGTTACTGTAGGAGGTGGGTCATAGAGGATCTTGCTTTGATTTATATCATCCAGTGTTCTGCCTATGTTTTCCTCTAAGAGTTTTACAGTTTCTGGTCTTACATGTAGGTCTTTAATCCATTTTGAGTTTATCTTTGTGTGTGGTGTTAGGAAGTGTTCTAATTTCATTCTTTTGCATGTAGCTGTCCAGTTTTTCCAGCACTGTTTATTGAAGAGGCTGTCTTTGCCCCATTGTATATTCTTGCCTCCTTTGTCAAAAATAAAGTACCAGAAGGTGCATGGGTTTATTTCTGGGCTTTCTATCTTGTTCCATTGAGCTATATTTCTGTTTTTGTGTCAGTACTGTACTGCCTTGATGACTGTAGCTTTGTAATATAATCTGAAGTCAGGAAGGTTCATTCCTTCAGCTCCATTCTTCTTTCTCAAGACTGCTTTGGCTCTTTGGGGTCTTTTGTGCTTCCATACGAATTGTGAAATTTTTTGTTCTAGTTTTGTGAAAGATGCCATTGGTAATTTGACAGGGTTTGCATTGAATCTGTAGATTGCATTTGGTAGGATAGTTATTTTCACAATATTGATTCTTCCTACCGAGGAACATGGAATATCTTACCATCTATTTATGTCATCTTTGATTTCTTTCATCAGTGTCTTATAATTTTCTGTGTACAGTTCTTTTGTATCCATACATAAGTTTATTCCTAGATAGTCAATTCATTTTGTTGCAGTGGTGAATGGGATTGATTCTTAATTTCTATTTCTGATTTTTCATTGTTAGTATACAGAAATGCAAGTGATTTCTGTGTATTGATTTTGTATCCTGAAACTTTGCTAAATTCACTGATTAGCTCTGGTAATATTCTGTTACTATCTTTAGGGTTTTCTATGTACAGGATCATGTCATCTACGAACAGTAAGAGCTCTACTTCTTCTTTTCTGATTTGGATTCCTTTTATTTCTTTTTCTTCTCTGATTGCTATAGCTAGGACTTCGAGAACTATGCTGAGTAATAGTGGTGAAAGTGGACACCCTTGTGTTGTTCCTGATCTTAAGGAGAATGCTTTCAGTTTTTCACCATTGAGAATAATGTTTTCTGTAGGCTTATCATTTATGGTTTTTACTATGTTGAGGTAGGTTCCTTCTATGACCATTTTTGGAAGAGGTTTTTATCATAAATGTGTGCTGAATTTTGTCAAAAGCTTTTTCTGCATCTATTGAGATTATCATATGGTTTTTATCTTTCAGTTTGTTAATATGGTGTCTCACATTGATTAATTTGCATATATTGAAGAATCCTTGCATCCCTGGAATAAACCCAACTTGATCATGGTATATGAGCTTTTGATGTGTTGCTAAATTCTGTTTCTGAAATTTTGTTGAGGATTTTTGCATCTATCTTCATCAATAATATTGGCCTGTAGTTTTATTTTTTTGTGTTGTCTTTGTCTGGTTTTGGTATCAGGGTGTTGGTGGCCTTGGAGAATGAGTTTGGAAATGTTCCTTCCTCTGCAATTTTTTGAAAGTGTTTTAGAAGGATAGGCATTAGCTCTTCTCTACATGTTTGATAGAATTCTGTGAAGCTATCTGATCCTAGGCTTTTGTTTTTTGGGAGATTTTTGATCACAGCTTCAATTTCAGTGCTTGTGATCAGGTTTTTTATAGTTTCTGTTTCTTTCTGATTCCGTCTTGGAAGATTGAACTTTTCTAAAAATCTGTCCATTTCTTCCAGGTTATCTATTTTATTGCCATATAGTTGTTCATAATAGTCTCTTATCCTTTGTAACAGTCTCTTATAATCCTTTGTATTTCTGCATTATCTATTGTAACCTCTCCTTTTTCATTTCTAATTTTGTTGATGTGATTCTTTTCTCTTTTTTCCTTGATAAGTCTGGCTAAAGGTTTGTCAGTTTTGTTTAGCTTCTCAAAGAATCAGCTTTTAGTTTTATTAATTTTTACTATTGTTTCTTTCAGTTCTTCATTTGTTTCTGGTCAGATCTTTATGATTTCTTTCCTTCTACTAATTTTGGGGTTTTTTGTTCTTCTTTTAGCTGTAAAGTTGTCTATTTGATATTTCTCTTGTTTCTTGAGGTGAGATTGTATTGCTATAAACTTCCCTCTTAGACCTGCTTTTGCTGCATCTCATAGGTTTTCAGTTGTCAGGTTTTCATTGTCATTTGTTTCTAGAAATTGTTGATTTCCATTTTGATTTCTTCAGTAACCTGTTGGTTATTTAGAAATGTGTTTAATCTCCACGTGTTTGTGTTTCTTACAGTTTTTTTTTTAACACTGTAATTGATACCTAGTCTTCTAGCATTATGGTCAGAGAAGATGCTTGATACAATTTCAGTTTTCTTAAATGTACTGAGGCTTGGTTTGTGACCCAAAATGTGGTCTATCCTGGAGAATGTGCACTTGAGAAGAAGGTGTATTCTGCATTTGGATAGAATGTCCTGAAGGTATCAATGAGATCCATCTCATCTAAAGTATCATTTAAGAGCTGTGTTTTCTTGTTAATTTTCTGTTTTTATGATGGTCCACTGGTGTGAGTGGGGAGTTAAAGTCTCCTACTATTATTGTGTTACTGTCAATTTCTCCTTTTATGTCTATTAGTGTTTGTCTTATGTATTGGGGTACTCCTACCTTGGGTGCATAGATATTTACAATTGTTATATCTTCCTCTTGGATTGATCCTTTGACCATTATGTAGTATCCTTCCTTATCTCTTGTAATCTTCTTTATTTTAAGGTGTGTTTTGTCTGATATGAGGATTGCTACTCCAACTTTCTTTAGCTTGCCATTTGCATGGAATATATTATTCCATCCTCTCACTTTCAATCTATATGTGTCTTTAGGTCTGAAGTGGGTTTCTTGTAGACAGCATATATATAGGTCTTGTTTCTGTATCATTAAGCCAGTCTGTGCCTTCTGGTTGGAACATTTGATCCATTTACATTTAAAGTAATTATTGATATATATGTTCCTGTTGCCATTTTCTTAATTGTTTGGGGTTGATTCTGTAGATGTTTTTTCTTCTCTTATATTTCTTAACTATATACTTCCCTTTAACATTTGTTGTAAAGCTGGTTTGGTGGTACTAAATTTTCTAAACTTTTGCTTGTCTGAAAAGCTTTTATTTCTCCATCAATTTTGGAGATCCTTGCTGAGTACTATAATCTTGGTTGTAGATTTTTCCCTCTCAGTACTTTAAATGTATCTTGCCATTCCCTTCTGGCCTGCAGAGTTTCTGCTGAATGGAGTTTCCTTTATATGTCACTTGTTGCTTCTTCCTGTTGCTTTTTAATATTCTTTCTTTGTGTTTGGTCTTTGTTAGTTTGATTAGTATGTGTCTTGGCATGTTTCTTCTTGGATTGATGCTGTATGGGACTCTCTGTATCTCTTGGATTTGATTGACTATTTCCTTTCCCATGTTGGAGAAATTTTCAACTATAATCTCTTCAAAAAATTTCTCATACTCTTTCTTTTTCTCTTCTTCTAGGACCTCAGTAATTTGAATGTTGATGCATTTGATACTGTCCCAGAGGTCTCTGAGACTATCCTCAGTTCTTTTCATTCTTTTTACTTTATTCTGCTCTTCAGAAGTTATTTCCACCATTTTATCTTTCAGCTCACTGATTAATTCTGCTTCAGATATTCTGCTATTGATTCCTTCTAGAGTATTTTTAATTTCAGTAATTGTGTTGTTTGTCTCTGTATGTTTATTCTTTAATTTTTCTAGGTCTTTGTTAATTGATTCTTGCATTTTCTCCACTCTGTTTTCAAGGGTTTTGATCATCTTTATTATCATTATTCTGAATCTTTTTTCAGGTAATTTGCCTATTTCCTCTTCATTTATTTGGACTTCTGTGTTTCTAGTTTGTTCCTTCATTTATGTAGTATTTCTCATCCTCTTCATTATTTTTTTTAAACTTATTATGTTTGAGGTCTTCTTTTTCCCAGACTTCAAGGAAAGTTGAATTCTTTCCTTGAAGAAGGTTGAATTCTTTCTTTTGTTTCTGCCCTCCTAAGATTGGTCCAGTGGTTTGTGTAAGCTTCACATAGGATGAGATTTGTGCTGAATTTTTGTTTTTCCTCTGATGGGTAAGTCTGAGTGAGGTGGTAATCCCGTCTGCTCATGATTGGGTTTGTATTTTTGTTTTGTTTGTTATTTAGATGAGGCATCCTGCACAGGGTGCTACTGATGGTTGGATGATGCTGGGTCATGTATTCAAGTGATTTCCTTTGTGTGAGTTCTCACTATTTGATACTCCCTTGGGTTAGTTCTCTGGTAGTCTAGGGTCTGCTCCCACTCCAAAGGCTCAGGGCTTGATCTCTGGCCAGGAATGAAAATTCCACAAGTGGTTTGTTATGGCATTAAGTGAGATTAAAAATGGCAATTACAAAATCAGGCAAATAATAACTAAAATAATGGAATATACATATACACCCATGAGCAAAGTAAAAACAGTCCCAACAAAAATAAAATACAGTAGACTGACCCGGTGAACGAAGGAAATAAACAATTATATTTACCAGTTAAGAACAAAACTAACTAAAGCACAGACTGGAAAACAAAACTGAAGCAAGGTGCCAAATGGGGAATAAAGCAATGAAAACAAAACTAACAAATATGTTGAGAGGAAAGGAAAGAAAGAATAGATGTGCAAAGTTAAATAGAGGTAGATGAAGATTTATATACATTAAAGATTAATGGCAAGGGGAAAAGAACAGTAGGAAAGGCAAACAAAGGAGTAAATATAGAAAAATAGGTTTAAAAATAAAAATTATAAAAAAGAGAAAAGAAAAAATGGAAGAAGAAAGAAAAAAGGAAAACAAACAAAAAACTCCACAGAATTGCAAAAGCCCAATGTAGAGGCAGAGAGGCAAGAATATTGGAGTGAGTTGCCATTCCCTTCTCCAGGGGATCTTCCAAACTCAGGGATGGAACCCGGGTCTCCTGCACTGCTGGCAGAGTTTTTGCCATTTGAGGTACAAGGGAAGTCCCCATGATTGCTTTGGTATATGCAAATGAAGCAGTCAATAAATTTGATCATATATTCATCATTAAAAAAATAATCTGAGAAAACCAGAATAAAAGGAAAATTTCCAATCTTAACAAAGTTTATCTACTAAAAGCTTATTTTTAAAAATGTACTTTCTTATAATATCATTTATAAAGGAGGAGTTTGAGGAAGACCAAGTGCCCTCCTTTAGGAGAATGGATAAGAAAATGTAGCCTATACATCTGTTTTTTAAGAAAACAGAACCCTCCAAAACCACTACACAGTAACTGGTCAAAATAAACTAGGTTTACATATAGTAATGCAAATAGATCTTAATATAGGATTTATAAAAAAGAATGAAATTTATAATTTTTGAGTTGTAAAATCAAACATATATAAAACAATACATGTTTTTCATGAATACCTAGATATCTAGTGGCATTGATAAATATGCTAGAGTTCCTATGGGCAGGGAAGAAGAGATAAACAAACAGAGGATTAGGGGAAATAATCAAACACAAAGCCAGAGACAAACCCTGTGTGAACCAGTGAAGACTTTGCAAGAACTGAGCAACATGAGCCACTCAGCTAAAAAGCTCTCACTTATCTTGAGTAATGAGGTAGCTCGGCTGAGCCCCACTGTCTCCTGGGGCTAACTTTTCTCCTGGCTTTCTCAGGCTCAGAGCTACCAGTCTTGCTGCATTCCAGCTCTCCACTGTGTTTCTGAGTCCACCATCCCTCTTCCAAGCTGTGTGAGCACTCTGCACCCCAGGCAAGGTCCTGCCTCTGGAGGGCTCTCCAGAAAGTTAACAGCAATGGAGAGGCAAGGGGAGGTGGGTATGGTCACAGCATAGCAGAGCAAATTTAATCAAATTCTTCCTCAAGCTCCAGCCTCATGTATTCAACAGTCTGTTAACAGACATTTTAAACTAATTAAATGTCCAAAACACTTCAAGTCCCCATCCACTGCTCTGAATTGGTGTCTCCCTCTAATATCTCCATCTCAACAAATGACTCTTTCATACTCCATGAGTATTCCAGGGAGTATGGAATGCTAATTCTGATCAACTGTAAATGTAAACTATAGCCTGAATCTGACCACAATTTAAATGCCACCCTAGTCCATGCCTATGTATCTGTCACCTGAACTGTCAGAGGCTCCTAACTGGTCGTTGTCTTCTATTCTTGCCCTCTACTGTCCATCCTTCACCCAGAAATCACATGACCTTTTAAAGACATAGATAAAGTTACTCCCTTACTCTAAAACTTTTCATGGCATCACCATTGTGCTTAAGTTAAAATGCTAAGTTCTTGCCATGATCTCTGAGTCTCTACATGGTCTAGCCTCTGATGCTCTCTCTGGCTACAATTCCTACCACGTTGGTCACTCAACTAGCCTTCCTTTTGCTGCTTGAGCACACCAAGTTTGCTTTCACCTGTGGGCCTTTTCACATGGTGTCCCCTCTGCCTGAACTTCTCTAGCAACTGCTGTTGGTGCCTTGACCATATCTTTTGGGCCCCTGCATCTCTGTGCACACAGCCAGAATTCTACCTGCCAGCAGCTGCTCCTCTTCTTCTGAGTACTTTCTTTGGTGAGAACCCTCTCTGCCTCTGCAAATGGCCAGTTAACAGGACTAGAGGAGTCTCGCCCCTGAAAGTAGCATTCCACCCATGAGATGGGAGTTGGTGGATCAATACCCCAGCTCCCACAGCCCTTGGGCAGGAAGGAGATTTAGAGGCACATGCTTTATACTGGATCCCAGAGTGCCTCCAGTAGGATTAGGCTCCATCTGCCCACATTGCTAACTGGCTTGATGACATACCCTTTAGAAGCTGCTGCCCATTCTCTCTTTTACTTTTCCATTCCTCTACCAGGGCTTCCTTGGGTCACCTCTTAAATAACTGTAATCCTGTGAATCTTTGTCTCAGTTCTGCTCCTTAAAGAATTCAGAATAAGAGACTGCTGATCCCAACCATTTCAACTGAAGTACCCCCCTCTGGAGAAGTGGCGGAGCACAATGGTTAGGAGAGTGGATTCTGAGGTCAGGTTGCTGGGGGGAAGCCTGGCCCCACTGCTCAGTTTGTGGACTCGGGCTCTTGTGCTCAATTTTCTCATCTATAAGATGAGAAGCAAAAACAGTAATGAGGCCAAGAGCGATTTTCGCTGAGGTATTCAGGGATCACAAGGTAACATTTATTGAATGCTTACTACACACCAGGCTGTGTTCCAAGTGCACCATATTTATTAACGCATTTAGTCCCCATGGCAACATATCACTGTCTGAAATTAGAGCCCATCCTGTTTGCTCATTCTTGCTTTCTGTCTCCCTCAGTAGGATCCTTGGTCCCTGAGCACAAGGACCCGCTGTGTAGCTCGCCACTGCACACCAAGCTCCTGGCATGTGACCTGGCTCACAGGCACATTTGTTTTAGTAAATGACTCTTAGTCAACACGTTTCTTATAAAGCCCTCAAAAAGTGTCCCCGCTGTGTACCTCCCACTGGACAACGAGATAGCACAGTTTGAAAACTGCACTGGAAGCTCTGTGTGTATTGAGGGAGGGAGAGGGCCTTGCTGGGTTTGAAGCAGGGAAGAAATCTGATTCAGTGGTGAGCTTCCAGAAGCGCACTCTGGCAGTAGATGAAGATGGACCACAGTAGCTCCAGGCTGGAGATGGGGGTCCTGTGAGAGACTCTGGCTTAGCCTAAGGCAGATGTGAGTGAGGAGATGAGATCCTGGATACAGAAGCGATTGTGGGGAAGAAGAGGTGGGCCTGGCAGGTGAGGGAGGGCAGAAGGGAGAGTCTGAGGCCTGGAGCCTGGTTCTAGACTGACTACAGAGAGTGAAAGAGAGAAAAGAAACGAAAACAGGAGGAAATAAATGGGTGTGGGTAAAAGATGATGAATCTAGTTTGAACTGTGTTGTGTTTGAAAAACAGAGGTCTCCTGGTGTGGACAGATGGTGGTGCCGTTAGATATAATGATCTGTATTGAGGGCCGAGGTAAGGCTTGATGACTAAAATTTGTGGCTTTGTTGTTTCATGGAGAAGGTTGGAGTTATGGAAGGGGAGTATGGTCGCCAACTACTGTCCAAAGAGAATCCCAAGCAGTCCCAGAGGGCTCTGCAAAGATCTAGATGGGCTACGGCAGCCCTGGGGCTTGTTTCCCCCTGGGAAGGGCCTGGACCCCTGCCTCCCTATGGATTCCTTTTACATGTGTACCAACAGCTCTCCATCAAGGATGTTGGCCTTTCGTCCCCTCCTTGCTCTCCCTTGCCTGGCATGTGTGGTTCTGCACCCAGCCCTGGGAAGACTGAGCCCAGGTTAAGAGAAATCTCTTCTACATGGTGGGTACCATCAGCAGAAGGAGGAAAGACAAGAAGAAGACTTCACCCAGAGGCACCAGCAAACCAATGGTGGGGAATGCAGGCAATGACCGCCTGTGACCCAGTGCAGTTCGTGAAGTGAAGGCTGTCCCCAGGGTTTGGGGAGTGAGGATGAACACGGGCTCTGAAGTCTGACTTTCCAGGCTCCGCCTCCCTATTTTGCAGCCTGGAGCTTGGGCAGGTTCTGTAATTTCTGAGTCTCAGACTTCTACTACATGAAAGAGCACATGAACTGTATTCACTTCAGAGGGTTTGTGGTGAGGACTAAATCAGGGAATTCATGCAATGGACCTAGTCGAAGTGCCTGGTACATAGCAAGTGTTAGTACATGGGGGCTGCCATGATTCCAAGCACACCAGGCTAGAGAAAGAGAACAGGTTTACATAAGGCCACTTGACCTGTGAGAGGCAGAGCTGGAGATGTTAGAACTTGCTACAAATACACACTCAGATTAATTATATCTAGACTGTTTGCCTAGAAATAAGGAAAATTTAGCCCCTCAAGAATCTTCTTCCTACTTAGTGCAAGACCTTTTTAGAAAGTCCAGAGCGGATGAGGAAAGGTTGAATGAACAAATAAATGAAAGAATGGAGGAATAAAGGAATAAATAAAGGGATAATGAGCCTTCTGTTACGGCCTTTCAGCGCTGACCTTTCTCTGATTTCATACTGCAAATCGTTGGAGTCGCGTTTGAGATGCAGTCTGGTGCAATGTCTCATTAGCTGACCTGTATATGTGTGTGGTGTGAGCGTGTGTGCATGTGTATGTTAACACAGGAATAGGTCACAGATGTTTAATCTTCTTGGCCTCTGACAGGCCAGTTAAGCAGAGGTTATCAAAGACGTAATTTCACGTGCATTTCTTTTTCGGCTTCCATCAGTCTCAGCATGGAAAGTGGTGGACTGCAAAGTGCCTCATGAATTAATAAAGAGACATCAGTTTATCCAGCCTTCACTGCTAGATTGACTTCATTTTAGGATTTGACCACAATAAACAGCAAAAAACTCATTTCCTGCCCAAGATGCAGCGTAGTTAATCCTCAACAGGAGAGAAGATTCTAGACAGGAGCTTGCATTGGAGCAGGGAGGGGGTACTCTCCCGAGGAAGAGGTTTCCAGAGCCAGTGTTTGAACAGGGCTGTCTCCTTGTGACCGAAGAGTTTGGGGTTCTGTAGAAGCCTCCAGCTACTTGACTGGGTGCCTAGTGGGGTGAGTTTTACCTCAGTATGTTTGTCTGCTGAGGATTCGAGGCCTCAGGGACAAAATGCTGTGTGACCCACAAAGACCTGTGAGTTGAGTTGATGGTGTTTGACCTGTAGGGGATTTTAGGATCCCTCCTTCTCCCTTCACGTGAGTTTCCCACTCACAGAAGGAAGAGACTGAGCCATTTCATTGCTCAAGGCCCTTCTTGCACGAACAACTTACACCTTGACTCAGCACACGTGTGTTTTGAACTATGAACATGCGTGTGTGATGTGTGACTTGTTTTGTCTGAGGCCTAAGGCAGCATTACACAATACTCACAGGGAATGAGCATTATATACACAGTAACTTCTGGGTATATGAACTCACTCCTGGCACAATGGATCATTTTATAACCAAAGTGAAACATCTAATTGGTGGGATGTGAGCAAGGTGCCCACTGGCCCCGTAGTGACCATGGATGCTTCTAACTAGCCATTCTCACATTTATGTTTACTTAATACAGCTACTGGAATATTGTCCGGATATCAATGTTCATCAAAGTAAGTATAGATCTTTGTTTTCAGTTTTAAAATGTCAGTGCTGAGTTCCTTTCTATGCCTATAGCATCAGTGCCCAGCAGACCCCTGGAGGCCAGGAGAACTGAGACTGATGAATACCCCATGACTCAGCAGGCAGCTGTGATTGGCTTCTTCCAGGCTTGAAACTGTGCTGAGTACGCTACAGGTGCATGAAACATGCCTACCGTATTGCGTTGATGTTGACTGTCTTTCTGGGGCTCAGCCTAGAGAGTTCATCTTGGAAAAGATTGGTCCTGATAACCTTAGTCAGAGGAGACTCGTCTTTGCCCAGTAGCTGTCCTGGCACCACTAATTATTAAGTGAAAATTGCTCAGTTGTGTCTGACTCTTTGCAACGCCATGGACTGCCAGGCGCCTCTGTCCATGGAATTCTCCAGGCGAAAATACTGGAGTAGGTAGCTGTTCCCTTCTTCAGGGATCTTCCCAACCCAGGATTGAGCCCAGGTCTCCTACATCCCAGGCAGATTCTTTATCGTTTGAGCCACCAGGGAAGCCCAAGGATACTGGAATGGGTGGTGTATCCCTTCCCCAGGAGAATCTTCCAGACCCGGGAATTGAACTGGGGTCTCCTGAATTGCAAGCAGATTCTTTACCAGCTGAACTACTGGAGACTAAACCATGCAGTGCTGCCCCTAGGGTTACTGAATTGAATGGGATTATTTGCCGTGGTACTATCTGGCCCCAAACTTTTCCAGTTCTTATTTCTGCTTTTTAAATTTCTGTCACCTCCTTTGTTCTCAAGCTTTTAGCTAGCCATTCATAGTTATTGTTTTTAGTTTCTTGTGAGTGGGAAATCAAATTATCAAGAATGTTAGTATCAGACATGGCCTTAAAATAAGAGGTTCAGTTCAGTTCAGTCACTCAGTCGTGTCTGACTCTTTGCAACCCCATGAATCACAGCACTCCAGGCCTCCCTGTCCATCACCAACTCCTGGAGTTCACTCAGACTCAAGTCCATCAAGTCAGTGATGCCATCCAGCCATCTCATCCTCTGCCGTCCCCTTCTCCTCCTGCCCTCAATCCCTCCCAGCATCAGAGTCTTTTCCAATGAGTCAACTCTTCGCATGAGGTGGCCAAAGTATTGGACTTGCAGCTTTAGCATTATTCCTTCCAATGAAATCCCAGGAGTGATCTTCAGAATGGACTGGTTGGATCTCCTTGCAGTCCAAGGGACTCTCAAGAGTCTTCTCCAACACCACAGTTCAAAAGCATCAATTCTTCGGGACTCAGCCTTCTTCACAGTCCAACTCTCACATCCATACATGACCACTGGAAAAACCATAGCCTTGACTAGATGGACCTTAGTTGGCAAAGTAATGTCTCTGCTTTTGAGTATACTATCTAGGTTGGTCATAACTTTTCTTCCAAGG